>JAJEJO010000178.1:578556-596689 GCA_020662805.1 Glaucomys volans
CTCTTCTTGGATCATTTTAATTATGAACATTCTGAACTCCCTTTCTGACATTCCTTCTACCATGCTGTCTTTGGGTTCTCTTGATGCATCATCTAGGTTTGTTTGGGACACTTTCTTCCTGTGTTTTCTCATGTTGCTCGTGTATCTTCCCCTCTAGTAGTGCAAATCAGAGGGATTGCAATTTCCCTGTAAAGACTTAAAGTGTCCCTGCAGATTTCCAGTAACTCACCCGATGTTTGAGAGGTGCTTGATCAAGTGGTGACCCAAGACAGCTGCTGTCCCACTACCTCCAGGTTGGGAATGATCAACGCTTCTGGGCAGAGGCAACCAGGAGATGCAGCACTGTGGCCCTGCTGGAATACCTGAGCTCAGCTCCGAGGACTCAGGCAGCCAAAGATGGTCTCTCTCCGCCAGGGAAGCTGCAGAATGGTGCCGAAGGGCCCAAACTACCACCGGAGACGGCAACTGGCTCCGCTCCCGGCCAGATCTCACCCTCCTTGGCTTTTTCCACACTAAAAATAAACTCCAAATTCCACATCTGGTCCCGAATGCCCTCGCTCTGGCTCCAACCACACTGACTTGCTTTTTTGTATCTGAAAAGCACTAGGTCTGCTGCCGCCTCAGTGCCTTTGCCCCAGTTGTTCCTTCTGCCTGATGGCTCTTTCTCCTCAACCTCATCAGGCCAGGTCCTTCTTGTCCTTCAACCACAGCAGCACCTCAGCAAGGCCTCCCGTGACCTCCCCTTCTAAAGTATCCACAGTGTCCCCTCTTCATTGCATTTCTGACTTTGAATCTTCTGCACAAGTCTTACCACAGGTGAATTTTTCATGTTACTCTTTTCTCCATTCCCCTCTGTATTCATTTCCTATTGCTGCAAAACAAATTGCCACAAACTGAGCAGCTGAGAACAAGGCCCACTTGTCACCTCACAGTTCTGTGGGTCAGAAGTCCAGACACAGAGGTGCTGAGTTCTCTGCTCAGGATTCATAAGCCTAAAATCAAGGCATTGAATGGCTGTGTTCTCATGTAGAGCCTGGGTCCTCATCCCAGCTCAGATGTTATGGAAGTGTCTTAGTTCATTTGCTGTTGCTAGTAACACAGCTCCACAGACTAGGTAAGCTGTAAGGGAAAGAGATTTATTTTGGCTCATGGTTCTGACCCAAGGTTAAGAGGCCATGGCCTTCTGGGTGGCAGAGCCCCAAGTTGGTGGGGAGCATCACATGGCAAGAGACAGGGAGCACATATGTATCTTTACTGCTCTCTCTCTCCCCCTCTTCTCTTAAAGCACCCAGGGTTCAAACATGGGGTTCCTTCCAATGACCTGATTTCCTAATCCCCTCCTGAAGGTCCCACCTCTAAACACCATAGTTGGATTTAGTATCCACTCTCTTAATACCTCAAAATGGAGATTAAGTTGCAACCTACACTTTCAGAAAGAGAGAAAAAAACATATTCCAACTATCGTAGGCAGAATTCAGTTCTTTGTGGTCATAGGACTAAGGCTTCCATGAGCTCCAAAAGGATGTCCACATTCCAAGCCAAGTGGTCCCTCCAACTTCAAAACCAGAAGCAGAACTTTCCCCACCTGGAATTCCTCTCACAGTTTGAGTATCTTCCACCAAGACGAGCTCAGTTCCTTTAAAAGGATCACATGAATATGTCAGGTCACCCAGGAGACGCACCATTGAGGTCAACACTGCCATATAATGAACTAATCATATTACCAGTTTTGTGGCCACATTCAAAGGGAGAAGGTCCCAGGGGGCATCTACCCTAGTGGGTGGGAACCTTAGGGGTCATCTTAGAATTCTGTCTACCAAGCCATCCTACAGCACAACTTTGCCTGCCTGTTGTCTGGGAACCCAGGCCTTGAATGGTGCCTTCAGCCCCAGAATAGATGCAGGAGATACTGTTGCACAGCACAGTGGGACAAACCAGCAGCATTCCTCAGCAATTAGAGATAACCAGTGCCCCAGAGCTGTGGCCAGCTCAGGCATTTCCAGCAATTCCAGCCTAGGGACCAAGGGAATTGAAATCCCACACAGCTAAACGCAATCACAGTCCACCAGTATCCCTAGCACAATCCTGGAAACCTGGGGATTAGAATATCCCAGCAAAAAGAAGATGCTCACTGGTATTTTGTTAGTGTTGTTTATTAATGGAAAGAAAAGAAAGAAAATGGTCTCTTCTAGAAATGAAAGATGGAAAGAATTCGATGGATTGGGGTGTGGCAAGATTAGAACAGCAACTGCAAGCCAAGCAAGTTCATCTTGTCTCCTCTGCTCAGGACCCATCCAGGACCCACCTGTGCCCAAGGTCCAGCTCACAAGAAACCAGGGTCCTCTGCACTGAATGCCTACCTATCCCATCGGCCCCTTTCAGAGCTCTTCCTTTCGACGTTCATTTCCTATTATGGGCCGTCAGGTCAGTTCTGCGCTTGTATCTTACTACACTCCTTTAAGGAAGGTGGCTTTCTCACCCATCTTTGTCCCCACCTAGTAAGAAGTGAGCATGTTCTGACTCTGCAGATCCCTCAGGACTGCTTGGTGGTTTGGAATTGGATCTGCCACAGACAGCAAATGTGAGCTAGCCAGGGATGAGGAAGTAATGTGGCCAAGTATGCAGAAGGGGTGGACAGGGATAGAGGGACAGGAAGAGCATGGTCTGAGGTCCCTGGAACTTGTTAAAAGGCGACAGAAAAGCCAGCAGGTGAGAAAAGGCGTAGAAAAGGAGAAGGAGGACGATCAACCAGACCAAGCAGGTGATTCTGCCTAATGCTGGTCTCCACAGGAGGGATGTGAGTATCCCCACTCAACCAAGTTGGCATGTCTGTGACTGCAGGTTACTTACTTTATCAAATCCTGCCACCAAAGTCACAGGCATTCAGAATTGTCCTCCTTCTCCCTTTACCTGCTTTCTGGTGGTGGCAGTGATCAGTATTGGTGCAGATCAATCAGTGCAGTAATATTGGGTTGAGGACACACATTTGCCCTGAACATACAATGGGAGTAAATAAGGACAGTCTGCTAGCTGTACAAGGTGACCACAAGTAGGACTGTCACTAACAAACAAGCCCCACTCAGGTGCATGGACAGTAAGGTAGTGTTCATGCCACAAGTTCCAGAAAGATTCTCACTACCTCCAAGATGGGCCAGAAACTTACTAGACTCCTTGCCCCATCTGGGTTCCCCAACAGAAAGACTGGCACTCTGAAGGAGTCAGAGGGCAGCCTCCAAGGTGATAAGCAAGCCGACAGCAGAGCCTGGGAGTAAAAGAAGATGGGATTATTCATCGGGGAAAGACAGGCAGGCAGGATTTCATCCAATCTTCAGGTATCAGAAGAGTTCTTAGGCAGTGCAGGCTAAGTCTTGGCAGTGGCTACTGAGGATAGAATAAGAAAAGGAGCTTAATCCCCAGCATAAGGGATTTAGGATAGCTATGGGGGAGAATTTCCTGATGGTGAAAGTTGTTAAAAGTTGCAATGAATGGTCTCGAGAGAGATTCAGGACTGCTCTGGAAGCTTTTACAAGTAGAAGAGATTATCCTCTGGCAGGGGCAGCTTATCTCTAATCCTGCCTGAAGACAGGGGAATGGACACAATGACCTCGGGGTCTCCTTCAGACTTGTAAAGCAGGCCTTCCCCTCAGCAGGCCAGCCAGCACCACTGAGCAGGTAATGCGCTTTAAGGAAGGCCCATAGTGTTCCCAGAAATAGGAAGGAGCTGAACCAGGTGTGATCTCCTTTCTTTTTTCTACTTTTTAGTCACAGCTGTCTTGCAGCAATGGCCAAGGTCCTTTATAATCTCAGATCTAATCAAGGGTGTCCTAGACAAGTAAAGCAAGAGCCGCCATAGACCAGAGTAGAGAGAGATTGCTCCCACTCTGCAAAGCACCCGGACACCATGGTTGTGGCTCTGCATTTAACAAGCCATGTGACCCAACAGGAAATCTGAGGGTGCTCCCAGACTGCTGTTGCCTGCCACCAGGGCAGAAAGGGATGCACTGGCTCAAGCATTCCCCACAATTCACTTCTAGTTCCTGACAGTCCAGTGACAAGCCTTCTGGGATACTAGCATGTGCCCAGCAGTATACTGCAGGACCCTCTGCCTTACCTGGGCGAATGCCCTGGAAGCAGTGGTGCTGAGTGAAAGGGTTAATAAGTATGCAGGGCACTGACTGGGGTGTCCTTGGGAGGCTCCAGGCTTATACAGGGCTCAGAGGACAGGGAAGATTTAGGCTGAGCTCTCAATAATCCAGAAAGCCAAGAAAGGGATGACCTTCGACTTCCTGGAAACTACAGTCAGCTCTGTGCAGTCTTCAAAGCTACAGATGATGTTGGAAATAGGCACATCTTTTATTTATTTCTCCAACTTAACCCCTAACGCTGCGCCGCTGATGGATCCAGAGAGGTTCTTCCTCCATTTCTTTCTTAATGCACAACAGATGTCCTTTGGCCCTTCTCCCTTGTTCTCCATATCTCTGGCCAAGTCTTTTGATGGATTTGTCCCACACCAGCATGTCTCCCACCCTGTGGCACTCTGTAAGTCCACAAACAAGGTCTTGGGGATAGCTTTCCTTCTGGAGGCTCAGTACCCTGCCTTCTGGACATTTCTACCCAGACTGCACCACCCTCAGTCATCAGAGGCCTGGAGCCTATGGTCATTTCTCCAGGAAATGGACATGAATATGTAGGAGAGAGAAGTATGAAAATGCATTATTTTGTCCATTGCATATACTAGGAACAGACAGGAACTTGTTGCGAAAGCACATTAAGCATGCAATCAGCAGCATTCTCGCGCCCAAATAAAGCTATTTTCATTTCATAAAGCAAGAGAGCAAGTCAAGTCATTAGGGAAATAGAAATGGGGAACTTAAATGCCTAATTGGAAGCTCTACTGCACTTGCAAAGTACCTTTGGTTTTTCTAAAAATTCAAGAGAAACACATTGAGCTTATAATTGCAGATAGATCGATGCTATGTTCCTTCCTGCATTAACACCAAAGGAAGGTCCCTTCCTGTGGGCTCATCCCAGGCGCAGTTACACTGTGTAAACAGCAGGAGAGCCCAGAAGGAAGGAAGTGGGATCCTGGAGCAGGGAAAATTAACCAGAGAGCAAAAGTCCTTTCCCTTTGACCTGCAGGCCAAAATCGGTATCCACAGCACATTTTGGGCTCTTTCAGTGTCACTCTTCTTCCTCAGAGTTAAAAAGATTGATGTGTTTGATTTATTTATTGGCCATATTCTATGTGCCTGGTGTAATGCAAGACTTAACCATCTTTCTGAGCCTCAGAGACTTCATCTGTGAAATTCAAGAGTGAAGCACCATTTGAGTCAGGATTTCACAGAAGGGCCTGGGGAACTGCTGGGGCAGGGTTCACCTAAGAGATGACAGAGAAGAAGAGGACCAAGAGGCAAGATTCTCATCCCCATCTCCATGCCACGCCACTTCAGTGGGATGGCCCCACTTGTACATGTTTGGTTTTTCTGGATTTCACAAGAACTATTATTTGGGTGTGAAAAGGAGTTGGGAAATGATGAGTTTAGATGAATTATTCATGAAAAAGTACATGATAGAGAAACCTGGTGTTCTGCTTCAAGCAGTCACATGCAACAGGTCCACCCTGACTCTCCCATGAAACACAATATTTGACATTTTATAGTCTCGACCCTGGGATATGGACCCCAGAGAATCTGAGAAGCTGAGTTCTGTGACCAAGCTGATAGGCCACTGAATGAGGGCTTCTCTCCTCTCCACGGAGAGATTAGAGATCTGGACTTCAGAGACCATCCAGGTGAGTGGATTCTGACTCTGTGTGTGTGTGTGTGTTTAAGCAACAGGAAACAGAGTGCAGAGAAGAGAAATACCTAAAGCCTCTGTATCAGAACACAAGGGCTTAGCCTTGTCTTTGTCTTCTGATCCCTAGGCTGGGTTCGCATGGCACTTCCGTGAGCACCTTCCCCATGCCAGAGAATTTTCCTGTTCCCTTTCTCTTCACGGAAGAAGGGGCAAGATGATAAAATGTGTGCATTGTAACCCGTTCCCCAGGAACTCCATGCAGGCCTCAGGACTTTGGTTCGTGAGATTATGAGCGAGGATGACATGCACCTGACATGCACAGGTGGACTTCCCTAGGTGTGATTAGGTCCCTAATTGCATTGGAAATGAAAGCACAGGCACATAATGGATGATCAAAGTCCAGTTCCACAGAGTTATTTGTGCGACACCCCCAAGTGAGCCTCAGCTCCTCTGTCCTTCAACACTATCCACTGGCAACAACACATGATGGAGACACTCCCCTACTCCCACCTGAGAGATGGTGGGTTTGCAGGGACTACTCTGTAACACCGGAATTCTAGGTTCTCCCAACGACTCTCGCCCTGCATGGAGGTACCATGTCCCTGGAAATGGAACGATGTAGAAGAAGGAAGAGGAGAAATCAGAAGCTGTAGAGAGAGTGATAAATAGCAAGCTTGGTTGCAAAGCTAGTGATTACTGAGCAGTTTGCCATTCGGCCTCGTGTATGCTTAAAGCATCCAGTTAAGGAGTATTTATTAAAATGTTTTCAAAATGTCCTTTGAAAAAAGAGACCCTGACAGGCCACTCAGCATACTGCAAAGGTGGGCTAAATACGATCATCCAGCTGCAAAGATAGCAAGACAATAGTATAATGGATTACCTTCATTTCCTAGAGACACACAGTGAATTCATTTCTGGGGGTGGCCGGGAAAATCGGATCCACGAGTCCGAAGCCAAGGCTGCCAACACAGCCAACCAGTCTGAGGGAAAGAGAGACAAGCACCCAATCTCCAAGGGTGCTGCTCCAGAGAATTCCATGGCCCTAGCAGATGCAGGAGCAAGAATGGAAACAGATCCACCGCACACCAAACCGTGGTGGTTCTGCCGATTGGGAGAGGAGGAGGAAATAATCCAGATCCTAATTTAGTTCCGGAGCTTGTTTTCTTACGCTGACAAATCTTTCTAAAAATGATTTTCTGATTAGAGTCAAACGGCTGGGGCCCAAAACTCGGCAAGATTGTTGTGCTGTCAGCAGGTTAATGGTGTTCCTTAGAACTCTCCCCTCCACTTTGAGAAGCAACACCTCTGCCAGGAACTGAAGGGGGAGATGTCTCTGGGCACCTCTGATGATTCAGGGTGTGGGTAGGAGGCACAGGCACGAGAGGCTGATGGGAGGCTGGAGCTCACTGGCGCAGTGCAAAGGTGGGCGCTGACCGGTGTGGGGAACTGGGGGAGAGGAGAAGGGGCGAGCTGCCGCCTTGTCTGGGGATCTCTTCCCTTCCTGCACCTATCATGTGCAATCACATAGATCAAAACTTAAAAGGCACACTAGCCATCTCCTAGGATTAACGCTGCATTACAGTTGGCAAGACCCCAAACCACTCATAGAATCAGTCTTCTCCTCACCAGACTTAAAGATGCAAGAAATGGTAAACAGAAGTCAAGTCCACAAAGAAGGGAAAGGGTTTTTTGAACTACTTTTGTTCAAGTGATTTTGAGAACCACTTGGAAAGAAATGAAAATCATGACTTCATGCATCCATTGATGCATTGATTTTTTGAGAGTCCGTCCACTCCTGTGCTTTGTGATTTCAGGTCACTCCTTTCAGCAATGAACTCTAAAGCTGGACAAGACCATGGACCTCAATAATCTCACTCTCCAGATGAGAATACTGAGACCTTGTGAAGATAACTTCACTGAGGTCATGATTGATTTATTGACTGATCCAGAGCATGGATCCAAGTATTTCCACCAAGACTACTAATTCTCAGACCAGATGCTTCAAATGGACTTGGATAGTCTCAGTTTAAGAAAGGGAGAAGTGAGATTCAATTTGCCAATATTCACATTCTTGGAGGAAATTATATTCATCCTAAGCCAAAATATATTGGTAAATTCTCTAATTTAGTCAGATGATGTCTCACTTTACATGATAAATGTTTCTAAAAAGTTGCATGCAAATCAAATTTTTTTAAAATTGAATTACTTTTTTAAAAGCACAAGACAGATTGCCTTGTAGGGGAACCCTGGGCTGAAAATGAGAAATATTTCTGCAATTTAAATAATAACTACCTCTGTAATTTATCTCTTCTGTAAATTCATAATTTAATATTCCTTAGTTTTGTTTAGCATCACTTGTTTAAAACAAAAAAGATCTATATTTATGTAGCTAGTGTCACCAAGGAGTTTGTAGGACATTAATATTAGCTAATAATTTCCTTCTACATAGCCCTAAGAACTAATAAGGAATTGGTATTTCCACTTGGCAGATGGGCAAAGTCGAGGTACAGTATAAGGAGATCATGGAAGATATTAGTGTGTAGATTAGATGCCCACGATGTTCTTGCTTATAAGTCCTGCATTTTTATCTACTGTGTTTTATTCCCTCCTGGTGAGGATACCATGGGCAGCTCTCCTATCTCAAGGAGATATTCCCCCACGTAACAGCTGCAGGAACTCCACAGCCATTCATAACCTACCTCAAAGGCACTGGCTTCAAGAATCCAAGAAGAACACCTTAACCTCCTCTCTGTTCACGGTCACTTGACTTGCTCCATGATATGTTCACAGATCCATCCATGACAATATGTCTTCACTGAGTCCCTGTTATATATTCAATCCATCACACTGTAGGGAAGAAAAAGGGAGAATTACAGGATCTGCCCATAAGGACTCAGTCCAGTTAAAAAGGCAAGGCTCACATACAAAAGCAGATTCGAGTTCAAGGTCACATGGATGTGCCCATTAGTTTGTAGATCCTTATGAAGAGGGATCTTCTTCAATGCACCTAGCCTTTAAAAATGTTCATAACTGGTCATTTGTCACTGTTGTTATATTAAATTATGAAAACTCACAGTTACTGGAAAGAATGTTACCTGCAAATATCTAAAAAACTGATACAAAACAGATAGGAAGAATATATTAATATATACGCAGAATAAAATGATCTTATCTGCAAAGTGGGAACAATAACAATACCAACTTCTGGGAGTGGCAGTGGTATCTGAGTGGCATGCCAGGTTGACAGCATTCAGCACGTCTCTGGTGTACGGCGAGCCTCAGTGAGCAGTGCCCATCATTCACATGACAAGGGTCATGGGCTGCAGTCAAGAGACACTGATGACAATCAACGTGAGGAAGAATTTTCCAGAATTTTCCAGGGCTGCCTACTAATGGCAAGAACCTCCTGGGCAGTGCCCCCACCCCAGAGGCTGGATGGTCATCTCTCAAGATACTGAGCATAGGCCTGCCCCTGTTCATTAAGCTGAAAATCAGAATAACATAGGAAGTATTTTCAAAATGTAGAGTTCTGGGCCAGTCTAGGCTTCTTTGGCAACTGTGGAAGGCCCCAAGAATATGTGTTTTAATAAGCACTCCAAGTAGATTCTATGTAGCTGGTCAATCAGGCATCTAATTACCTAGGTTTGAGAACGACGGGTGTAGAGAAAGTTTATGGACCTTCTGTATTTTGGATAAGGTTTGAGTGTATTCCCCAAGTATTCACGCATTGAAATTTCATACCCACTGTGAAGTATGAAGAGGGTAGAAACTTATTCCAGTGATGGTGTTCAGAGAAGGGGCCTTTGGAAGGTGATTTGAATGAGATTAGGTCATTAGGATGAAGCCCTCATGATTTAAAACTCATGGCTTTATTTTTTTAAAGGGGGAACTAGAAGACACACACATATAAGCATACCCCCTTCTCTTGATACGTGATGTCTTGTACCTCCTTGAGACTCTTCCAGGAATAAGTTAATCAAACTTGAACCCAAACCAAAATCTTCCTTTTTTGTAAGTTAACCTGCCTCAGGGATGTTGCTATAGTAATGCATAATGAACTAATACAGATTTCTTCCAAATTTTGAAGCTCTAGGAGTTTCTTCATCTGCCCTTGGTCATCTTCAAACTAGTGTCATGGAAAATAATACAAGTGATTTAGTTAGAAAGACTGGGCTCAAATCCTTGCTGTGTCATTTCCTATCTGTATGACTTAAAACATATTGATTACCCTCCCTGGAGTGTCAGCTTCCTTGTCTTATGAAATAGAAATAAACATAACTACCTTATATTCAGGTTCTAGGAGCTTTCCTGGCACATAATAAATCCTCAATAAATATTTAATGACCTTAATAGAAAAGTGCATCTCATATTGTGAGACAAAGAATAAGGGCTTATATATAAATTCCTTTCTTATCATCCCAAACTTATGTATCACAGAGAAGAAAGTGAGTCCACCTAAACCAACAAGATAAACAGAAAGTGAGAAGGTAAGTGAGGTGAACCATGCACAGAAGGAGACATCAGAAGAGCAGGAAAATACCTTGCAGAATTCTAAAACAGAAAGAGAAATCCCCAAATCCAAAATAGAACACATAAAGAAAAAAACGCAAAGCATTAAATTTCAGTGTAGAAGTAAAGGAGCAGGAAGGCATCATAGATCTTTCTAGATTTCATTGGGTACTCTCAATCATTAAATCTGCATTGAGAAATACTTTTATTTGTTGAAAACCAAGAGCCTTGGCACACAGGGAGAATGGAAGGAACAAGGGACAGGGTCTAATTCATCATCAAGGATCTGTCACATTGACAACTAGAAGAATTGGAAAGTTACAAAGTACCAGCACCAAACAGCATCAATCACCCAACGATGGTAAATAAATTAATCAAAAATCATTGGGTACCAAAAGGTCTGGGGGGAAAATAAAAGGCAGAAGAGAAAAATGATCAGGAGCAGCAGGCAAGCAAAATAGCAGAGTCTGACCCTGTTAAAGCTGAAGCCATGTGCCCAGGCAGAGTGCCAGCCACCTGTCTCCAGTGCTTCACGCACCCCCAAGCTGGGTGCCGAGCACATCTGGGTGTGAAACTGCATGCTGCTGTGGTCACACCTATCACCCCCTGAACACTGCGTGGGAGCTCCAGGTAGCTCGCCACCTCTCACCCCATCAAGGGAGAAAGCATCACCTGTGACCTATAAGACATCCTGAATGTCACTCAAGACCACTCTCTGACCCGCTCCTCAGTTGTCAGACGTTGTATACTTGAATTAAACTCCACAACTCCCCACCTGGCCTGCTGGGGACCATTTATCACCAGTGCCAGTCCTTGTAAGATTCTCTCCTCTGTGACATCAAGGGTCCTTGCTGACCCAGAATTATGAACACCTGGGCCTATACTCCCCCATCTGGCCTCTATTTCCCCAATTGGTTCATTCTTTCTTTACTTGGCAAAAAGGTGATTACAGAGGATGTTCACCTATCAACAACTTCCCACTCTTTTTCCAGTCAGGATGCACATGTCTGTCCCTGAAGGACACAGTCACATAGGACTATCATTCATGGGGCTCAGCAATGACTTAGCATAATTTGGTCAATTGTATTCCACAGTTCCTCCCTTGAATATACCACAGTGAATTCCACCTTCATGTAATTAAAAAAAAAAAAAAGAAAAGAAAACAACAAGGAAGACCAGTAGAGTAGAGAAGGGAAATAGGGTGAGGGAGGAGGGGCGGGAAGGAAGAAGAACTGGGGACTGAATGGAGTGAATTACATTCCATGCAGGTAGGAGTGTACCAAAATGAACTGCTCTATTATGTATAACTACAATGCACCTAATAAAGACATTTTTTATAAAAGGATCATACCTGGATTTTCTATGGATCCACACAGGTCACGAAATACTCGAGTAGAGTTTAAAGTATAATAGGGCTCAAGCCCCTCTTGGTTAAATACATTTTTTGCAGGGGGGAAACCAATCTTTCTTGCCACCTACCAATGATAGTTTGCCACCAAACTCCATTTAATGGATACACAGTGAGCACCCACAGGGATAAAGCAGACAAGGGTGAGGCTCTATCTCTATGTGTCTATGAGTACAGCTCATAGACTACTAGTGAGGGAATCTGTTATGGTCTGGATATGAGGTGCCCCCCAAAACTCCTGTGTAAATGCAGGAATGTTTGTTCTGCTCTGAACAATCCAGATTACTGGGTACACAACATCCTCTTCTCTAAGCATCCAGGGAGGTCGCATAGGGTGAGCTTCCCCAATATCAGGAAGCCCCCCAGGAGCCTTCTATATCTGCTGATGGGCAGAATCCTCCAGATAGAAGGACAAGGGCATTGAGAATCAGCAACTTCGCAGAGCTCAGCCCTGTGGCAGTGTCTGCATGTGAGGCCCCACAGGAGGGTACATGAATGAGATTTGGTCTCAAAGAGGTGATGTGCAGATCATGATGTCCAATTAGCCAATAGAGAGGTAGGTGTCGAGTGGATAATGCCTACAGACAGCTTTTAGAAAGCCAGGTCCCGTGTGCAACACGACACATTATTTGAATGAACCAGACTCAGTAGGGTACAACTGAAAAGACTGAATGCTGCCTGGGAAACTCCTTTCAACTCCTTCTATAGACGAATTCCTCCTTGGTCTTGAGTGATGATTCAACAAGTGTTCCAACTTTGTGTTAACTCTCTGATTGAAAGTCAATAATTTCTTTGGAGGCAACAGTATTCCTCCAATCTTGGATGATCTAAAATTCTAAAGTCTTCAAAGTACAGGGCCTGAACAGTCTTGGAAGTCAGTTGTTTCCTGTTGCTCCCTCCTCCCTGACTCTGTATGGCTGATTTGTGGCCCCACATGTGAGTCCCCTGGGGAGGAAGGAGAAAATGGCGCCTGGCGAGGAGCTCCTGTTTCCAGCACCGACGCTGTTGGAATATGGGCCTGTGCAAAGCTAAGTCTTCCCTTCCTGGAGTGTTTTGCAGGAACCTCCATCCTGGATTCCCTGGCAAAAGCAATGTTCCTGGTGATCCGCCGCACTTGCCCAGTCACTGGCATCTTGAATCCCACCCTTGAGTCCCCTCAACCCCTCAGCTCTCCACGGTCTTCTTGGGAAGCTGGCTCCTGTGCAGATCTCTTCCTCCCAGAACATCCTCACCCTGCAATCCTGCTCACCTGGGTCTGGCCACACCCTGGAATCAGCCCATTCCCATCGAAGCTCAGATGCTTTCTTTGCTGCTTCCACCCAAGCTGACCACCCCATCCCTGGGTTCACCCAAAATCTGAGAACTCACCTTAAGCTCCTGAGTGAATTTCCTTGGTCAGAGGGAGAAGCCTCTACCTCCCATCCCACCACAGGTGTGGGTGACAACTCACCAGGTATTGACACCTTTCCCCAAAGGGATCCTAACTTGGGGCCCTTTCTTTCCTAGTTCTTTTCCTTTACACCCTGAGGTGGGTGGTGATCTGGCAGAGGAGTCTGAGGTGTCCTCCTTTCAAAGCACTTTGTAGATGAACTAGCTTCTCTCTTTAAAATGTGAGGTATGTGGCATTGACTCTTCCCACACTTGGGGCATCTGCTGAAACCCTAAGCACTCAAAACAATGTCTTATTTAATATTTCAGTACATGACTACAAATCTCAAGTCTTACAGAGGTTCAAGAGCCCTGAGAGATCAACCAACGATACCCCTTGATTTATGTATTAGAAAGCTAAGAGCCCCACCCACCCCCACTCTGTTCACCTATTACTTCTCTTGTTTCCCCGTGGAGTCTGCTAAAGGCTGAATAAAGCTGAACAATACCTGGAAGAAAAGGTTCCTCCTAGCTGCTCAGGCAGCATCTTTCTTTGTAAGACCTGAATGAGGCTCCCTCTCCCATAGAAAGGGCCTGTGAACAGAAAGGGCCACAAGGCAGTTGGGTCATCTGGGCCTAGAAATTAACCAGGGTAGGTCCATCTTTGCTGTGGTAATAAACAAATTTAGTAACAAAAACAGCATGGTATTGGCACCAAAATAGACAGGTAGATCAATGGCACAGAATAGAGGACACAGAGACAAACCCACGTAATTACAGGTATCTCATACTTGACAAAGGAGCCAAAAACATTCAGTGGAGAAAAGACAGCCTCTTCAACAAATGGTGCTGGGAAAACTGGAAATCCATATGCAGCAAAATGAAACTAAACCCATATCTCTCACCCTGTACAAAACTCAACTCAAAGTGGATCAAGGACCTGGGAATTAGACCAGAGACCCTGCACATAATAGAAGAGAAAATCTCCATCATGTTGACCTAGGACCAGATTTCCTTAACATGACTCCCAAAGTGCAAGAAATAAAAGCAGGAGTCAATGACTGGGATAGAGTCAAACTAAAAAGCTTTTTCTCAGCAAAGGAAACAATCAGAAATGTGAAGAGAGAGTCTTCAGAGTGGGAGAAAATCTTTGCCGCACACACTTCAGATAGAGCACTAATCTCCAGAATCTACAAAGTGCTCAAAAATCTTTACACCAAGAATACTAATAACCCAATCAATAAAAGGGCCAAGGAAATGAACAGACACTTTACAGAAGAAGATCTACAAGCAATCAACAGATTTATGAAAAAATTTTCAACATCCCTGGTTATAAGAGAAATGCAAATCAAAACCACCTTAAGATTTCATCTTACCCCAATTAGAATGTCTTTTACTCAGAATACAGGCAACAACAGATGTTGGCGAGGATGTGGGGAAAAAGGTACACTCATACATTGCTGTTGGGATTGCAAGTTGGTACGGCCACTCTGGAAAGCAGTGTGGAGATTCCTTAGAAAACTTGGAATGGATCCACCATTTGACCCAGCTATCCCACTCCTTGGCCTATACCCAAAGGACTTAAAATCAGATTACTACAGTGATACAGCCACATCAATGTTCATAGCTGCTCAATTCACAATAGCTAGATTGTGGAACCAACTTAGATGCCCTTCAGTAGATGAATGGATAAAGAAACTGTGGTATATATACACAATGGAATATTACTCAGCCATAAAGAAGAATAAAATTATGGCATTTATAGGTAAATGGATGATGTTGGAGACTGTCATGCTAAGTGAGATTAGCCAATCCCAAAAATCCAAAAGTCGAATGATCTCTCTGATAAGTGAATGCTGATGCATAATGCGGGGTGGAAGGGAGGCAAAAATGGAGGAAGGATAGATAGCATAGAGGAAGGGAAGGGTGGGGTCAGGGTGGGAGGGTAAGAATAATAACAGAATGATACAGACATCATTGCCCTGTGTACATGTATGAATGCACAGATGGTGGGACTCTACTTTGTGTACAACCAGAGAAACAAAAGCTGTACTCCATTTGTGTACAATGGATCAAAATTAAATGAATAAAAAAATTAATTAATTAATTTTAAAAAAAGAATTAAAAGAATAAAAGAAATATCAGTGGATTACCGCAATACAAGTTAACTTCTCATTCACACAGTCTGCTTGGATAACCAAAACAAATTTGCCTAGATGAGGGATGTAAATAACAAAAATCTTTTTTTTCATTTTTAGAGGCTGGAAGTTCTAGACCTAGGCCCTAGAGGGTTGTCTTCTGGTGAAGGCCCTCTTCCTGGATTATATATGGCTCCCTTCTTGGCCTTCTCATTATATCCTCGAAAATCTTTCCTCAGTGCACACATATTAAGAGAGGGGGGATGTGTCTCTGGTGTTTCTTCTTAGAAAGATAGTAATCTCCCAGATTACTACCCCACCTTTATGACTTTATCTAACCTTAATTACCTCTCTAAAGACCCTATTTCCCAATGTGAATACATTGGAGCTGTGGACTTCAACATATCAACTTGGGGAGCTAATTCAGTCCACAGCACTGTCCAACTTCTATATGGGTTGACGGGTCTCCTGGGCAGCTCTCTTCCCAGTGCTGACTCGGGGATCCAGGTTGCTCTGGTATGATTCCACCTCATTATAACTTTAAGGTTATCCTTCAAGGTTGTCAAAAAACCCTCAGGGGAAAAGAAAGATGGAAATCACATGATTACTTATTCAACTTGTCCCATATTATTTATACCCACATTTAATTAATGATAATTCATCAAACGTTAAACATAAATCAAGGGAGACTGGAAAAGGGAGAGAAGCCCACAGAAATCCCAGTGGGACCACGTCTGTACCGATGAGAATGAAACACACATTTCATTCTCCTCTACTCCTGTACTGAAACCCACCCTTTTCCTGCCTAAAGCCTCACTTCACATTGTTATTTGATAAAGAGGAATTTTATATTCTTAGTCACAGGCAGTATGGCATTCAGGTTGAGAGTCAGAATGATAGAATTTGGATCCCACTTCTACCGCTCATTAGTTTAGTGACCTAGAATAAGTCGTTTATCCTTCTGTAACACAGAAATAGTAGTGGTCCCTACCTCAAAGAGTGTCGCAAGACTACAATAACATAGTATTGGTCAAGCATCCCTTACCCAAAGTGCTTGGGACCAGAAGTGTCCAATTTCCAGATTTTGGAGTATTTACATTTACATAATGAAATGCCTTGTGTGTGTTCCAGTCAAAACGTGAAATTTATTTATGCCCCGTATACTCCTTATAGCCTGAAGGTAATTTTATATGATAATTTTACTGTGCCAGCATTTTGACCATGACCCACCATGACCCACACATGAGGTCAGGTGTGGAATTTTCCACTTGCGGCATAGTGTTGGTGCTCAAAAAGTTTTGGATTCTGGAACATTTTGGGTTTGGGCTTTTTGTATCAAGGATGCTCAACCTATGTACCCCTAAGACTTAGGCCAGACACATGACAATCCATATAAAAGTGTTTGCTGTTAATGTCATTGTTATTATTATGCTCTGTGTCACGCCTTTCCTCCCATTAATTACACTTTCTGTTGGTGACAGAGAATTCCCTACAACAGTCAGTAGCTCACTGAAAACTCAGAGCACTACAGCTCGTTGCTCTGGGGAGGACAGAGCCCCCATCTACTGAGCTTCCAGGTCACTTTTCTAAGACCAGGTATGGTCATATCAAAGCCTCACAGCCATCACGAGGCTGGTAGGAATGCTCTGTGCTTCCAAAGCTCATGGGTCTCACATCAGCTTTCCGTGACCAGCAACTCTCCAAAGATGGAACCGTGTCCTAAGGGTGAGAGTTATTTAGTTTCCCTGCCTGACATTCTAGCTCCTGGCCTCCTAGAAACAGAGACGCTGTTGTCATTGTGCCAGGACATGACAAATGACGTGGAGGGAGTATTATGATACAGCCATCCATCCGCCGTCAGAGGCCAAGACCACAAGGGGACGGAAAATGAACAGGGAAATTGTTAATTGTGTAGCTTTAAAGCCTGCCCAGAGAAACTTCAGAGGGAAATGTGGTTTGTCCTCACCCAGAGCGGCAGAGTCCACCAAGGGCGTTAGGAAACAGGCCACCAGCTAGTCAGGGAACAGGCAGAGCTGGTGTGGCATCTACACGAGAGAGAGAACAGGGAGCGTGAAGACAACCATTGCCACGAGCTGTCTGGTGTACTTGGAGGGACAGCTAAGACTTCTAAGGGACCTTACATAAGTCCCTGAACACCCAGAGTTGCC
Organism: Glaucomys volans; assembly: GCA_020662805.1. Taxonomy (NCBI): domain Eukaryota; kingdom Metazoa; phylum Chordata; class Mammalia; order Rodentia; family Sciuridae; genus Glaucomys; species Glaucomys volans. Next base: position 595,944 of record JAJEJO010000178.1, read on the forward strand.
AGAATAAATAAAATTAAGATGACAGCAACTTGCTTTCCTAAAGGCAGCAGGTGATTCTTGAGGACCCTCCAGAAGCTAAGACTGCATGATTCTCTTTGCATTCAATGCCATTTCCCCTTCTCTAACTCTCTAATTGCCGTGAGTATAGAGCTGTTTATCTGGCACATGTAAAATGTGGGATTGCAGGGTCCTAGATTCACTCTCATTCATAGAGAGATATAGGTGGAAGAGACGGCAAGTCCCCATTTAACAAAATTCCCTGTGCAGATCACCTCTCTGGAGTGTGGGTCTACCCTCCTGGCATGCAGGAGCTCCAAGTGCAGAGCTGGATCTTTCTAAAAGAGAAGGTCTAACATGTGCCACACAACCTTGATGCTTCAGTTCTCTCTGGACCACAATAGAGACGCTCTTGAAAGGACTGGCTCTTTAACAGTGACGTGAAATCTACAAAATTCACATCAAAACAACACTGTGAGATTCTGCTTTTGCCCACAACAGAGTAAGAGGAACCTTTAAAAATAAAACAAAATCAAACAAAATCAAACAAACAGGCAAGCAGTATATGTGAAGCAACAGTTTGCAAGACACACTGCAATACCCAAAGTGGCATAGAATGACTTGAAGTGAGACTGTGATGACTTAAAGATGCAGTCTATAAATTTTAAAGAAACCACTAAAATAACTAAAGACTTTTAAAAAAAAGGGGGTGGGGGAGCTATAATAGACTACTTTTTACATAACTCAAT
>JAJEJO010000178.1:599686-639067 GCA_020662805.1 Glaucomys volans
CAATTAAAAAGCAGAGATTCCTCAAACCAGACAAGCACAAGAAAAACTGCACACTAATATCTCATATTTAGTTAAGCAAAAAAATCCTTAACAAAATACTAGCAAATAAAATCCAATGATGCATAAAAATAACTATGTGCCATGACCAAGTGGGATTTATTACAGGTGTACAAGGCTGATTCAACATTCAAGAATTGATCAATGAAACCTAATATAGCAATATGGTAAAGAAGAAAAATTCTATAATATGAAATAATACAGAAAAAGCATTTGACAAAATCTAATATTCATACATGATAAAAAGAAAACTCTCAAACTCATGGCTAAGATCATATCTACTGGCAAAGATGATGTCAGAAAAGGAGAACAGCTTAGTAATCAATGGGGGCTAAAGGCACATGGAGGTGGATTAGCAACCCAAGGGTCATGGTGTTAATGAAATGACCCTCCACATCTTGACCATGGTAGTGACTTCATGAAACTACTACAAAATTGCACTGAACTGAACACATACAGACTCAAATAAGTACAAGTAAAACTGGGGAAATCTGAAAAAACTCAATGGATTGTATCAATGTCATTATCCTAGTTATGATATTGTCCTAACGTCAGTTGTACAAGATGTTCCTGAGGAAAACTGGACAAAGGAGACACAGAATCTCTGTATCATTTCTTATATGTGATTTTCTAAATATCTCAAAGTTAAATAATTTTTTATGGCAGAGATTTTAAGACTTGAAAAAATAAGACTAAACCTAAGCTTCCTGTAAGAAATATATTTTAAACATAAATACAGAAAATAGGATATATATGTATATATATGTATATATATATGTATGTATATACATATATATATTCCATTAGTCCTTTAAGATCAGAATAAGCCCTACCTCCTGCAGAAAGTTTTTTCTTTTTACTGTGTCTCTCACCCCTGGTTATCTCTGTGTATACAATCTACAACAGGTCTATGTGACTGTGTCTTCATCACCCAGAGAGAAAATGAGGTCCCTGAGACTGGGAACCATGACATCAAGATTGTTCCTCTACCTGCATGAGCATAGGTCCAAGAAGCCTCATTTACTACCTATTGATTGTTTATCTGATGAATTTTCCACTGAGATAGCTCCCTCGTGAGGCTATTTTTCCACTCTGATGACACCATATTAATTTTATGAAGGAACAAGAGCACCTTATGCACCTTTGCCTTTGCCTCTGCAAAGACCTCTTGTTTCCAATCCGAGCATGCTTCGGGAAAGGTCCTATGTGCTTGCTCATCTAAGAATTCCCTGAAGGTGGCTGCAGTACAGAGCTCACTGCAGAAAACCACCAATCAAGGATTGCTTGGGTCCACTCTGTGCTTTGCATACCCCAGGGGCTCAGCAACCTTTGTCGAGAAACCAGACATTGCCTGTTGTTAGCACAGATGATGTCTGGTTGCTCACTAACTCCTTGCTCACCTGAGCAAACTGAGGCCAGGGGGGTCACCTGGCTATGTGGGTCATTTGCTGAACCTTGCTCTCTTCATTCTTATTTTCTTTGTGTTTGGATTCTACTCAAGAGAAGAGAGCATACGACAAACAGAAAGGACACACCTCCACCTCCTGCCCTTCAGCAGCCAGACGAATTAGCTCAAGTTGCTCATGCTCTTCTGCAGATGTCTCATAATGAAATTCCCCATCATTTGGTTAAAGTCATTTCTTCTGCACCTCACACTCCAATCAACTGGTTAAAAAAAAAGTCAATAGGCTGACAGCCTTAGAAGTGGATAAAGATATTAGCAGGAGGCCTGCTGTTTCCAACGAGCATCAGATAAATAATGATCAATAGTTTTTATCTCCTAATGACTAGATGGTGATTGGGTAGCCTCCAGCTAAGAACTTAGCTGACAGCCCTGTTGTTGTTTCTAGGAGGCAGGGAAAGCCAATTTTTATGAAGCCTTGAGAGAGTGATACCCTTCAGAGACACCTGGATCCTGATCACTATGACCTAGCAGTTGAACTGAGCCAGATTCTTCTGTCTGGTCAAGTTCTTCTCCCAAGTTCTTCTCCCAAACTGGCCCCACATCCATCCCCACAGCTCTGCTCAAGCCAGGAATTATCTCAAACAGGTCTGACAGTAGACACAGGGGCCTTGGTCCACGAAGACTATTTGCATCCTAGCATATCCTCCCTGGACTTTAAGAAGGTTCCTACCGCCACCTGTGAGTTTTTCAGGCTCTACAGTGAGAACTGAGTGTCCTTCATTAGCTGTCCTCCAAATTTCTCCCTCAACAGCAGACCCTTTCTTCTTATCAGCACACTTCCCTTGTGCATTAGCCTACGCGGAGAACACACATGCACTCCGTCCACCTTAATTCATTAATTGCTTCCTTCTTCCCTTTACCGAATTGGTTGCCTCCAGCGAACATCCCCTTTCCCTAGCTACCCACATCAGTCATTTTCATAAATTTTCACTTAAAAGCTCCACAAGATAGAATGATAATTAACTCCATCCACTTCATTTTGATGACACCTTTCCTCTTGTGCTCTTTCCAGCTTCCTGACATGAACTGCTTGCTTGATGACATCTTTCTCAGGGACCACACTGCAGTGAGGCTGGTGATGTCCCCCGTACGATAAACCCAACAAGAGGCAAGCAAATGTCTCCGAGACTGCAGAGGCACACGACAGCATTCAGCATGCTTGTGAAGGAACAGGAGCCTCACAACACTCACAGACACACAGCACAGCATGGTGTGCTTTGGCAAAGAGAGTACTCAGATTCCAGGGTGTCAGTGGTAATGCGGTCTTCTTTACAAGGAGTTCCGTGACCAAATCAAGCATGGTAAATATTCAAAAAGAAAGTTTTTTAAGAATTTTTTTGCTGCTTCTAGATGTCTCAAAGTCTTCCATATGAGCTGATGAAAAGTTGTCTCTAAGAGGAAAGCATATTAGATGTGATTCCAAATTGCATCACTTTTGGAGACCTTTATTCATGAATTATCTGTCAAGGTTATAACATTTCATGAAGCACTCCTTGGAAAATATTTCCCTGAAGTACTCAGCACAACCCTTACACATTGGCTTATTTAGGTTCCCCTGGATGAGAACCTCTTCTCTCAGTAGCCCCAGTTTAGCAAATCACATCACAGTTTTTTGTGTGTGTTTGTTTGCTTTTTGCCTAATCCTCACACAGCCTCAGAGTACTATCCTAGTCTGTGAAAAAAATCAAAAATAAAAGTCAAAATGACTAGAAAGCATTGAAATCAAAATCATTCCATAATGAAATTACAGCATAAAACACCTTTTGGCAATAAGCCAAAAGACAAAACAAAAATGGAATTATATCTGCAAATCAAACTGTACCCCTACCACCTGTTCAGCAATCATTACACCATTACCTGTCTATGGAAATGGTTTGCAAGTAACTCCTCCCAGGCTGCCGTGGGTGCAAAGGAAGGATTAGATATTGCATCACTTGTTTACCTGCCCAAACGAAAAGCTCAGGATTCTGAAATTGTGCCTGGGGAGGTATGGCGCATGACCCATGCTGTAAGCAAATGTGATCACTCCATCCAATTAGCCCATGAAGCCATTCCTGAGCCAACTGAATCCTTTCCCAACTGAGAAAAGCTGGGTCCAAGATATCAAACTGATCCTCCTCTCTTATCCTTTTAAGATTATAGAATTGCCCATTTCCTTGCAAAAACACTCTATATTGAGAGAGAGAGAGAGAGAGAGAGAGAGAGAGAGAGAGAGAGAAGAAAAGGGAAATACCGGGGATGATATTGGCCAAACTATATTGTTAGATGGTGTGCATGTATGAATATGTAGCAAATCCTATCATTATGCACAACTATAATGCACCAATAAAAATTATGGAAAAAATTAAGGAAGAAAAGATGACACAGAACATCTATCAAGAGGCAATAACAAAGATAATGAGAGATCTGAGTTATGGGGGCCAGTGCTGAAGGAAATAGGAGGATTTAGCCAAAACCAGAGAAAACTCATGAGTGTAAAACAGAGGATTTTACTGTGTCTGAGCAGCTCTCATGTCGGAGAGTCATTTATGTCATCGACCAAACAGTTACAAGGAGGTAAATTTGGGCTTAATAATAAGAAAACTTTCTAGCTCTGTGTAGATGTCAGCAAAGGTCATATTGCCCATTATGGTCTAAAAAGATTGCCTTGGGCAACCATTTCATAGGTTTTGAAAATCCATTTGCCTTCCCAAGAATCACTAATGGGGGAAGGCTCTGGTTGGGAGGAATACTGCATTTATACATCTCTGTGCTTCCCTCTAAAATTAAGAAGACATGTGATGGTACCATCATTCTCTAGCAAGAGAGGCAAATGCTCTGGAGAAGGCTTCACACTGTGAACCACACTGAAAGGCATCCAGAGGCCTTGTCATGAAACGTTCTTGGACTGAGAGAAAAGCAAAGTCCCAGTTAGTGGTGTGTTTGGAGACTGTGATTCAGTGAGAGATGAAGATAAATTCTCCCAAAGCTCTAACCTGAGACTATGCGCCCAGCAGCTTCTAGGAGTTAAAAAACACATTCGTCTCTAGTAGGATGTTACTTCTGCCTAATGAAAAGAGGAAACTTTCAATCAAATTAGTTCAGTAAGTTTACATTTGGACATTAACACCCTTGCTCCAAATGTTTGAATGATATATTCAAAACAAAATAAAATAAAAATACTGTCAGATTCAGAAACAAGTAAATATCTTAATGGATTTGAAATAGAACAGTAACTTCAAAACAGACTGTTGAGCTCCAGACTCAGACCAAGGCAGCGGGAACCTGGAGTTCATTTCCTCTGGGACCATAAGGACTAGAGGCAGTCCCACTGCCTAAGTTAAGGGATGGACTTCCCCATCTTCCACTCCCTGTGCACCCAAGCATTACTTGAGAAAGGAGGCAGTAAGAACTGTCCCCAAGTGCTCCAGCAGGCAATGACCTACCACACCCAATAGGGCCACACCGAGTAAGGGCCTACAGAGGTAAAGAAATACAAATCTAATCCCAAGATCAGCAACCACCCAAATCACTCAGAGGCAGGGTCAATAATTTCTCCCATCATACAACTGGGCAGGTAACCAAAACGATCATGATAGGAGCTATTCAGCAGGAAGAATTTGGATTATGTGATAACCACTCAAACAGAAGTAAACCTCTACAAGAAAAGAGAAGCAGAGAGATGACTAAATAACAATATCACCCCTGAAAATGATGCCATAAGTCAAAATTCCAAGCCATCGAAAAATAAAACAGTAAAAATGAAGCAAACAAAAATGAAGAGATGGAAACACAAAACCGATCCAGATCCCTTTACAGAAGTGTGGAAGTAACTGCGTCTAGGTGGATTAATGAAAGAATAACATCCTTTAAATGAGCAAAAACCTATGTTTAAAAGATAAAAATGAAGCCAGAAAATGATATGAAAATGAACCAGTGAGAAATCTTAGAAATGGAAATTACAGTAATAGATAAAAATGATTTTTTAATCAATCATGGGATAAATTCTAGCCTGAAAAGAGAGGTGGAAGCAAATTAATGAGGGCAAGGACAGCACTGAGAAGTTCATGCAAAAGCTGTGCAGGGAGAAAAAGATAAAAAGCACGGGAAAACCACTAGGAAAGGTGGAACCTAAACTGAGAGGCACGAAGGAGGTTGAATGAGAGTTCCAGAAGAAGAGAAGGGAGGGATGGTACAGAGACAATATCCAGAAGAGAAGTTGCCAGAAACTGGAGGAAGAGCAATCTTGAGAACAAAGTTCCCTCTATTAACCAGACAGGGAAAATAGAAATGAGTTTACACCTAGACATATAGTCCAATTGCAGAACACCAAGAAACAAGAGAAAAAATCTTATACTCTTTCTTTAAGGGCTATCAAATTTAGATTCAAGTAAATGTCCTCTATCAACTCTGAATACCAGGAGAGAAATAAGCATTCAGAGGAGACACTGCACAGTATTCATATCCATCAAAACTATTATTCTGGAGAAAAGGCAAAATAATGTCACTTTATAGAGGTAATTTGAAACTAGGTAGAAGATCTGATATGTAAGAAACAGACATGAGGTTGTCACTGAAAGAAAGTAGATATGTCATTAAAAATGTTTACTTAATATAGATGCATCATTACAAAAATACTATCCTTATTACCCTAAAACAAAATTTATGGGTAATGGAATATTTTCTTACACCTGCTCTCAGAAACATCAGTGTAAGGAAAATTGTCATGGTCAGAGGAGGGAGGACTCTCTCTGCAGGAAAGGAGCAGCGTGAGTTGGCAGTGCCTGGCCAAACAGAGGGCTCCTGTGGTCAGATGGTCAGGAGATTAATTAGTTACATACAAAATGACTGAGAAAATAAGTAGATTGAGAATGTACAAACCAGGTTCTCACCATTGGGGATGGAGATACATATACAGAAAGGAGAGGTTGGAATAAACCATGTGAGGCTGAATTGCATTTGAAGATCTTGATGTATACTTATGGTTTCCAATAGATAGATAAATATACTTGCACTCCAAAGTAGACACAGACAGATATAGATGTATAGATGTAGATATTCTAGTGTCTGATGAGAAGACCTAGCACATGAAAAACCAGGAGCGATGAACACATCCAGCACCGGGGCTTGGTTTCTAAAAGGACTTGAGGACTCCTGGAGAATGACAGATTAGAGGGCTGGGTCTATGAACGGTAAGCCTGGGCCATCTTGTGCCAGAAAGATAGGAACAATGCAAAAGACACAGGATCCAGCTAGACATGGGTCCCAGGAGCCAAACTGGGAACAACTTGAGCATCAAAATAAATATTATTAAGAGGTTATAGCCCAGTGAATAAAATAGAAATCCATGAGTCCACACTGAAATACATGCATACATCGTAGGTACATAATTTGAGACATAACTCAGTTCTCTGCTTCAGCATCAGCTCTGAGGCAAGGATTCTTCTCCACTGATGTTGAGTGGCATGATGCAGCTCCCAGCATTGTAGCAGTAAATGGGGGGCTATGTCCTCCAGAGTTTCAACAAAACCAGCAACTTACCACCAACTGCTTTCCAAGTTCTTGTCTCAAATCCCAGTGAAAGGAGGATTTATTCAAGAGTGAAGAATATAAACAACTCCAAGGGTCAGGGGCAAGAGAGGACACCCTATAGCAATTGCCCCTTGGGTGTGCTAGTCCAAGTGTTTATATAGTACATGGGTCAAGGCTACTGGTTCAAATTTATTATAATCAGAGTTTGGAAAAGTACTAAAACTATTGGTTAAAATTTATGCTAATCAGGTTTGAAAAATAGTGATGCTATTGGTTAGCCCTGCAAACCCATTCAGTTCTGCCCACTTCCATTGCCCACCCCACTCCCCACCCGTGAGGAAGCAGGAGTTTGAGGTTCTCCGATCGTGGATGCCCTAGCTCACTGTGCCTCAGTCCTGCACCAGCTTGGAGGGCTCCTTACCATCATGACCCAGGGCTCCCCAGCTGGCCGCAGCCCCTCTGGACCTCCCACCACCATTCTGGGACAAGAGCATGGCTTCACATACATACACATATGGAAAAACTGACATCTTATGCCTTCTGAAATGAGAAGTACCCAGCATTATCTTTGTGACATTCCTGCCAAAAATGCACTATTTTAACCTGTTGAGGAAGAAACATCAGAAAAACCCAAACTAGGGTAAAGTCTTCGGAGGAACAGCCCTGTATCTGAAAGTCATCAAGGTCATGAAAGACCAGGGAATGCAGACTAAAAAGACATGATCACTGAATACAATGAGTTGAGAAACCTTGAATTGGTTCCTTCTACTATACAGAGCATTGGATCAAGGAGACCACGCATGGGGTCTATGGTGACATGTGTAATGGCAGTGCAATAATCACTGCTAACTTTCTGGCAGCCCAGATGTATCCTATGGCTTACCATGTAAGTGAACTTGTTTTCAGGAAATATTCACTGAAGTACTCAGGGACAATGGGGTATCATTGTTCTCTTAATCTCAAGTGTGTTAGGGAACAAAGAAAGAAATGCATATGCACGCATAAATGTATATTTTTTTCAGCTGACTTTTGGTATCCAAGGGCTCCACAGTCTTGAATTTTCTACCAATTATGGACCAAAAATATTTGTTTAAAAATGCATCCGTACTGAACACGCACAGACTTTTTCTTGTCATTCCTCCCTAAACCATACAATCTGACAACTCTTTATAGAGTATTTACATTGTGTTAGGTAATATAAATATGAAATATAATATTAGATAATACGTGGAGATGACAACGTATACAGGAGGATGTACACAGGTTATATTCTGATACTACACCATTTTACATGTAAGACTTGAGCATCCATGGATTTTGATATCTCTTGGGGTACTACAAGCAATCCCCTCTAAACACCAAGGGATATGTTTTCTCTGACATGCAGATGCTAATTCACAATAAGGTGGGGGGATGCTAGGGAAGAATAGAGTTACTTTAGATTGGGTAGATGGGAATGAAGGAAGGGAAGGAGTATGGGGTAGGAAGGATAGTAGAGTGAAACAGACATTATTACCTCATGTACACTTATGACTGTATGATCCATGTGATCCTGCAACATGTACAATCAGAAAAATGAGAGATTATACTCCATTTATGTATGATCTATCAAAATGCATAAAAGCATTCTACTGTCATGTATAACTAATTAGAACAAATTTAAAAATTAATTTTAAAAAAGAGAAAAAGCATGGTAAAGCAAATGCAGTAGTGTGTTTGGAGGGGAAAAAAATACACAAGGGAGATGGAACTCCTGAATGGAAGAGAAAGCACCTAGAAGGAGGTTGAATCTTAGATCAACTGATCAATTGACAAATTGCCAATTGGTATTTAGCAAATTGGCTTTGATCCAAGTCATGTGTCCATCTAGGGAAAGAACCTGGCACAGGAAGCTGGATGCCCACATTGCCCCATGAAGGTGTTGAGGCAAATGGACTTGTGCTTTCCTCACTCCAGGTACTGATGGCACGGAGCTTTCCTTCAGGGCCTCTGATCAGAGACCTAGTCAAGCCATTGCTCCTCTTTTATAACTGGCTTTAGTAATGCTCTCATGATAACCTCATGTGAAAGTCATGAATAAGATAGCCCACCCACATAATTTTAAAACATAGAAATAGCATGCCCTAACTGTAAGTTAAAGGAGAGACTAAAGGAAATCATTTGTAATAAAATACCCATCTCAATATGTGAGACAATAAAATTATCAGATATTCACACCTATATTTGGAAGATCTGTCCTGAACAAGATGCCTAAAGATGCTGGCTGATTCAAATGTCTTATATTAGTAATTCAAATTATCATAAGGGAGGCAATTTTTCAAAACGGTGAGCAACTTTTGGTACGAAGTACAACTTTAGCTCATTTACCCACAAAATTGACCAACATTTACCAAAATAATTTTATCAACATTCTTAGATAAAAGAAGCATTTATCAAAATTATGCCAAAAATAAACACCTATATAATGCCTTAAATATAGTGTAGGGGAGAAATTCATGGAGAATATAATAAAAAATGCATTTTTCAATATTCAAATGCTCAAGAGAATGACTAACCTAAAACATGAAGTGTCCAGATCCTTTGTGTCTTTGTACAGACTCACTAGGAATGAGACAGCCACAAGTTCAGATTGTTACGGGTTTGTTATAGGGCAACTCCAATGCTATGAGCAGCATTGTCACTGGTGATAATGTGATCAGAAGGATACCAGTAATTCTTGGCAAATTCCTGAATATAATGAAACATAGTCTTCTCTCACTTTCCAAGTGGATATTGTCCCTGACAAAGTCAGTACCGATCAGAATTATGCCCAACACACTTTAAGTTATATGTAGTACAGACAGGATTCAGGTTCTGCTAATTATCAAAAGGCTTTCCCTCTACATCAATGTCCATTGAGACTTCTGAGATTCATGCCGAATGAGGGACAGTTCTTCAGGTATGGGACCCATTTGTATTCCTCCTGCCCGCATTGTTGAAAGTCATGGATAAGACAGCCTACCCACATAATTTTTAAAAATAGAAATATCATATCCTAACTATAAAATTAAAGGAGATACTAAAGGAAATAACTTAAAAATACATATCTCAAAATGTAAATAGGCATGACTAAGCTAGGAGACATTAAAAGATCAAAGGCCCCTCACACATTTCCAAATGACTGCTCAGCAATGGGACTTCTCCAGGCAGCAAGGGGACCCCATAAACAATTGACCAGATGGGGAGCAATATCATCAGGACACAGTCCACAGATCTGCAGAGCCTGCCAGACACTGATCCCTTCCTGTTCCAGTAGATGTCAATCTTAAGGAAGGTTGGACCTTTCAGCTCACAGCCCTCTTTTAAGCCCTTCTACAGTGATATCCCCACCACAGGCAACTGATAAGCCATGAATGAGTGAGCAGGTCACTGTTTTGATTTGCTGTAACAAACAATACAGATGTTTTCTGGAAAGAGGTCAGTAAGTTCAAGTAACGGGAAGTGTAAATGGGAAGGGAACATGCCCTCAGATGCAGAGTTAGAAGCAGTCAAGCATCACAGCTGGGGAACGGAGCCAAGTTTCCAGGGCCTCTTTGTTGCAGCTGTCCTAGTCATTTCTCTGCTGTTTGGCAGCCCCAACTTTCTCAGGTCCAAAGGTCAGTGACAGCTCTGCCTCCATAACCTCTCTGGTTCAGCTTCCCCTTCATCTGTAGCCATGAATGAAAACTAGACAGCCCTACAGGATTCCCTCGAGCAGAGGTGCCAGAGAGAAATCTTTCTGGAACTTTTCCTGACCACTTTGGATGGACATTCATGGTACCATGAATGGCGGCACAAGATCATGGAGTCACAGAGTCCTTGGGGAGCAGGATCACAGATTCTTCATCTTTGTTCCATTTGATGTAAAATTCTGAAGGCTTAACACTTTGTAGGTGTTCAAAAATGCATACCTATGTTTGTTATGATTTCGATTATTTTCTTTCCATGGACAAAGAAAAAAAAATCAATAGCCTCTCAGCTGTTTCCCAGGCCTCTAAATTCAGTCTTTACAAGATGGAAGTGGGTCTGTGAATCTGTGAAGATTATTTTCACCTGCTAAACATTTTACTGTCAATCTTTTCATGACGAATTTTTTTAAATGCAGCAAATCCACAGCAATTTCAGCAATTAAATGAACTAAATAGAAGTAATTTCCCAAAGATAGAGCCAAGCAGATTATACACTTGAATAAAAGATCACAAACTAGATACCCCTTAGAGACCTACTTCCCAGTGTGGGAAACAGAACGCTCACCTCTTTCTCTTCCAGAACAGGTGGATGCCATCCTTGCATAGGGGCCACACTAATCTTCCCTATTCCATTTCCATTGTCTATGCTGCCCAAACAAGCACTCTTCCAGAACACAAAGATCCATCAAAAATGCAGCCCAAGAAATTGGCCTCCTCCTTCCCATTTCCTAGTAACTTCCTACCCTGTGGGGAGTACAGGAGCCAGTAAGGCTACCGACTAAAGTCCCTTTGCCTGACCCCCTGGCATACCTCACCTCAGATGGGTTAAGTCCAGACCTCTTTCCCTCACACCAAACAGAGAAGTTTACATGAATCAGTAATTGACCCAAATCTCAGTCCTCAGAGTTCCTCCTTCCCCACACCTCCCTGCTTAGCAGTTTAGGGCCCTGCCTGTACAATCATGGATGGAGTTGAAGGCTCTTCCTGTTCCCTCAAAGGGCTGGAATCACATGGCATTGCATAAATGAAGCTATTGCTTTTATTTCCAAAAGAATGTTTATCTGCAGCAAATGCATCTTTTCTAGGCCAGAGCCCCAGAAACCGTAGGCTACATTCAAAAGACATTCAATAAAGTATGTCTGAGTCTTGGAACACTGATGCAAAACAGATAGACCTCTATTTTCTCCATTCTCAGATCCTGGTATTCAACATAAGTGTGAAGATTTCTTTTCCTTCTTTGTGCGGAATTCTCACAGCTAAGCCAGTTAGGCTCAGCCTGTGAATGAATGTAGGGCTGAAGACTCAATCATGGCAACTTCCGGGGGTCAGCTCTCCAGACTGACAGCCCCCTCACCCAGCCTAATGAGCATCTGGTGCTGCATTCTTCTCCCTCCTGTCGTGTGTGTGTGTGTGTGTGTGTGTGTGTGTGTGCCTGTTTCCCCCCAGGCTTGAGGGAAGAGATGGTTTATAAAACTCTGCCTTCCCTACCCCGCTATAGCTCTCCAAACAAGAGGCACACTAGTAACCTAAATCTTGTTGAACAAAGGAATGAATGAAATAAAGCACTTCTGGCTCTGTTCCCAACTCTGGAAAAATAACTCTCAGCATATGTCTCCCCAGCATACTTGCTGAAACGTCTCCATGACACTCAGATGCTTGCTGCTGAGCCCAGAGACCCTCCTGCCTCTCCCTCTGAGCTGAACAGGAAGGAACCAGGTGTCCTAGACAATCCCCAGTGCCAAGAGACAAGCAGTGCCGTCTCTGCAGATGTGCCAACTGACCCTGAGAGAGGGAGGAGAAATTATGGAAATAAATGAATTTTGAAAATCCTCCCACAAATGCAGAAATGCTCTCATGCCACCCGTCATGCATCTGGGATGTGACAGGTGGCATACACTGTAATTATCACAGACCACATGTGCAATGCCAGGACTAATGAAGAGTATTGATGGCAGTGCCACACCAGCCCAAAATCTTTGAGCCACCAAGAGACTGGGAGACCATCACTAGGATATGTTCACTACATGTTTGCTAAACCGACATGTTTTCTGACCCACTCCGACATGCTTGAATTCCACTGGTGAACACAGAGCAGACTCAACTATAACACCACAAATCATGGCACCACCTCCACTATTAGACCCTGATCTCAAATCCTCAAAACTCAGGCATGCGGTAGACACAGGGAAGTCCAGGTATGATGCAGGGCGACATCCGGAGCAGGCACTATTGACAGTCTAAGCTGTCTGAGTCACTGTCAGCAACAAGCCTGTCAAGTGGAGCCTGTTATTGAGTTTATGCCAAATGACTGATTAGGAGTGAAATTTAAAGAGTGATAGGTAGGGGTGGAGAGGAGTACAGTGGACAGCCAGGGGTTTTTGTATCCGTGAAAAGATACTAAATGTTCAGCAGCAGCAGAACAATGCAATGAAGTTGGTGTTTTGTTCACAAGTCAGAGCAAGGTTTCTCGGGAAACAAGCACCGAGGAAAGGGGTGGCCTGAAGCAGCATCAAGGACAGCCCAGGGAGACCCGATGTGCCCTGGAGAGAAACTAAATGCAACAGATACTCCAGAAGTCTCTGAGAAGCTGAAGACCTGGTAGGTAATGTTTGTAATTTATACAAAAGAACAACAGAGATGAAATGGGTGCATTCCATTAACCCCACAGCCCACTTAAGGGCGCGCAGAGCAGGTCAGGCTGAAAGAATTACCATACCCAGATCAACCTCCACCAGGAGCAGGGCAGAGCGAGTGGGCGGATAATCACTCATGTGCACGAGTCTCCCTGTGTCCATATGTGAGTGGTGTCTGAGAAATAAAAGCAATTGCAAATGTCTGTTGAAAGCAAAAATTCCTTTCTTGGTCTCTAAGTGCTGCTGGCTGCCTCCCACAATTGGAACCATCAAGAAGGATTTGAGAAACCCCCTATCAGCTTGCTGGTGGCAAAGAGGGAACAGTGGGCTAGAGCATGAGGGGAGGTCAGTGAACACTCTTTATTAAAGTGTGACTCTGCCCTGTCATCACTACCCTGTCGTCACTACCCAGTCCCTGAACTACTACAACTAGATTTTCTTTTTTTTTTTGGCATGAAAAGGCCTCGCCATTGCCTCCTAATGTTAGTTCTGGATGTTTGATTCTAAACATTTATTTGTGTTTCTTCCTGACCCCCACTCCCACGAAATGAATCCTATCTCAAGAAGGAGGCTGATAGGCTGCTCAGACAGAGGGTCTTCTTGGCGACTCCCTTCACCAGTCCATCAAGCATACGTGAGATATTTAATTTCCACTCGTGGGCACAAACAGGACCCATGCTATGGCCACGTGCGGGACTGACAATTGGTTTTTGAGTTCAGACATGGGGGTCAGGAGGAGGGGCAGATGATCATGTCCTGAAGCACATTTGATAAGTACAACCTATAGAAGCATGATGTGTACTAAAGAGACAAAAAGCACCACAGAAGAAATGAGGAGATGGGGCAGGGCCTCTGTCATGGAACATGCAGGTCATTAGGGGAGATTGCACTCAGGAGACAAAAAACTCAGTGCTGAGCATGTTCTCTACCATGGCTGTCCATTGAGGTCACTGAAGAGCTTTTAAGAAACAGTCACCCTGGCCCCACCTCAAGATATTTCAGTTCATCTGAAATGGGAGGAAGTGCAGGGACCAATATCATTTAAAAGCTGTCTGGGTCTTTCTTTTTCATGTGTAGCCACAATTGAGCCTTTTATTCCAAATACAGAACCAGAAGCGGTCAGAGAAGGCATCGCAGAAGGACAGATAGGAAAGGAACAGAACCTTGGAAATGAGAGCTGACATCAGGAGCGTGCCTGCTCACAGAGGTGGGGACACCAGGTGCAGCAGCACACCCCTGATCCAGGCAGGAGGAGACCCCAGATGGACTGGTCCTTCTTCACATGCAAAACACATCCTGTCCACAGGGCACATTTCCCCCATGACCTTGTTGATTTTTTTTAAATCACATATTTTTTATTGGCTCTTTTTAACCATCCATAACATTAGGATTTATTTTGGCATAATTGTAAAAGCATGGAATATAATTTGCTCTAATTCAGTCCCCGGTACTTCCCCCTTTCCTCCCCTCCTGCTTCTCCTGTTCCCCTCCCTCTATGCTACTCATCTTTCTGCTATTTACTTATACTTCTTTTTTTAAATTAGTGTCTGTGGATGTGCATGATGGTGATATTCACTGTGGTATATGCATTTAAGTACACAGGAAACTCAGGTCAGATTCATTCCACTGTCTTTCCCTATCCCATCCCTCCCTTTCTTTCTTTCTCCTTCATCTACTGCACTGATCTTTCTTCTATTTTTTTATCCACCCCCCCTTATTTTGGATTAACTTCTGCATATAGAGAAAATATTTGACCTTTGACTTTTGGGGACTGGCTTGTTTTACTTAGCATGATAGTCTCCAGTTGTATTACTTTACCAGCAAATGCCACTAAGCCATTCTTCTTTATGGCTGAGTAATGCTCCATTGTATATACATACCACATTTTCTTTATCCATTCATCTGTTGAAGGCACCTAGGCTGGCTCCATATCTTGGCTATTGTGAATTGTGCTTGATATAAATATTGATGTGGCTTTGTCACTATAGTATGTTGATTTAAATTTTTTGTATATATACCAAGAAATGGGGTTGCTGGGTCAAATGGTGGTTCCATTCCAAGTTTTCTAAGGAATCTCCAAACTGCTTTCCAGAGTGGTTGCACCAATTTGCAGTCCCATCAAGAATGTATGAGTGTGCCCTTTTCCCCACATCCTCGCCACCATTTATGTTTACTCCTATTCTTGATTATTGCCATTCTAACTGGAGTGAGATGAGATCTCAAAACTATTTTTAAAACTTACCCTCCAATAAGCTAGAAAATCTTGAAGATATTGACAAATTCCTAGGGATATATGACCTACCCAAATTGAACCATGAGGATATAGAGAAACAGATCAATATCAAGTAATGAAATTGAAGCAGCTATCAAAAGCCTTCCAACAACGAAAAGCCCAGGCCAGATGGATTCTCAGCCAAGTTCTACCAGAACTTTAAAGAAGAAAAAATACCAATTCTCCTCAAATTATTCCATGAAATAAAGGAGGAAACTCTGCCAAACTCATTGTACAAAGTCAGTATCACCCTGATACCAAAACCAGACAGAAACACATTATGAAGACTTCAGACCAATATCCCTGATGAACATTGAGGCAAAAATTCTTACTTTTGATCCTTTCAACAACAAGGTGAGGGCGGGCATGCAGGGAAACATAAACATATCCATTTTGCAATGAGGAAATGGAGGCTCCGCGAGTTTGAGTGACTGGAAGAGAGTGATGTTTTCAGAACATTAGTCCCGCGATGGCATGCAGTGTGAATTACAGTGTGGGAGAGAGAATTCCAGGAGGTCCCTTAGAAGACTGATACCTTCCTGTAAATGGGAGGTAATATCAGGCCATCACATGGTAGAGGCCTTGGGAAACCCAGCAGAGAGAGGAGCTAAGAGCCACCTTCCTGCCCTGTATCCCTCCATTTGGGTTTGGTGCATGGGCACCAATGTTTAACGCAGTAGGCTAAAGATGAAGCAGCCCTGTCTGAATTAAGAACTGGGAAGGCTGCAGAACAGAAAGGATGGACCAGATATGGCTGAGAATTGGTCTTCCAGCAAGCAGAGCCTTGCTATACAAGGAATCCAGGAGTGGAGGAAGCTTTTTCTCCTAGTGGAGGGGACTCCATAACGGAGACATATTGATCCTTCCTTCTCCCCCACAACTCATTGCATTTGTGAAATTGAGAAAAATAACTGAGGGTGCTTTGACTTCACTAGCTATGGGAGTCAGCCAGTCCATGGAAAGCAGAAATTCTCCCAAAAATCTGACCTGGGAACCCTTCTCCAGTGTGAAGCCTTGCCCCACTGTCTGGACTGGGTGGATTCAAATTAACAAGCCCATTTGGCTAACAGGACTGTACCTATGACTTCCAGCTTAGCTATTAGCAATGATGAATTTGGAATGGATTCTTACTCTTCCATTTGTAACTTATTCAGAGCCTATGAAGACAAGAGAAGCCCTGTAGAGACCACCAAACTTGACAACATCATTGGAGCAGGAAAACAAATGAATTCTTGGCATGAACTCCATGACACTGGCTATCCCCATGTGAGTTTTTAGCCTTCCATAACCACGCAAGGGAAGGGACTGGTGACAATCCTCCCAGGAGCCAGCAGCTTAATTAGTCCACCCACATGCCCAGTGGGTGAAGCTGCCTCTGAGTCAGCTCTGGGATCCACTCTGAGAAACACCATCAAGTCACCAGAGAGTTCAGATTTTGCAGGTATCTTGTTTGTTACAGACTGCTGTCTCCCTCCAATACCTTCATCCATAGCAGCCCAAAGATGATTGACAAGCTCTGTTCTGTGATGTTTACAGCTCTGAGAAAGTACAGAAACCAAGATAAATATTTTAATATTCTTTACCTTGTTAAACAGCTTAACAAACCAGCTGATTACACAATATACCTTTAAAAGTATAGATGATAACATTTTTAGAAGAATTCCTTCAATATGGCTAATGTTTGTGCCTTTTAGGGAGCATGGGTCAATATCCATTCCCAGCTTTCTATAGTTCTTGAGATTAAATGACTAAGTTGACCTTGGTCATCTAGAAGTTGTAGCTACCTGCTGGTCCCAGAAAGTGTATTCTCTTCCCACTGGATCATGGGCTCACCATCAAGACCACTTCCTTTTCCCAAGACTCTTAGGTCAGGGCCCATGTTCATCCCAAGTACAGTTAATTGGGGTAACAGGTGGAGAGAGCAGAAACTCACAGTTTTTATGATTATGCCTTTTTTTAAAGTAATTCTTGGGTTTTTTTAATTGGTTCTTTCTAATTATACATGACAGTAGAATCCATTTTGATATAATCATACAGCAAGGAATATATCTTTTTTTCACAATGTAGAATCACACAATTCATATAATCTTACATATGCATAGGATAATACTGTCCATCTCAGTCTACTATCTTTCCTTCGCCCACCCCTCCCGTCCCATTTTCCTCTATACCATCCATCCTTCCTCCATTCTTTTCTTGTCCCCCCACATGACCTCTCCCCCCCATTATGTATCAGCATCCACTGATCAGAGAAAACATTTGGCCTTTGGTTTTTTGGGCTTGGCTTATTTCACTTAGCATGATATTCTCTAACTAATATTACTCAGCCATAAAGAAGAATAAAATTATGGCATTTGCTGATTATGTCTTTTTAAAACAATATCTACGTTTGATGTTGTTGCAGTAGTTGGCTCCCAGTTTACCCAGACCTGCCTTCACTAGCTCATTTCTGTGCATATTGAATAAACCCAGCTGTGGTCCACTTTTATGCCAATTTGCTGGGTTTGTGTCTTTCCTCCCTTCCTGCTCCTAAGAGCAGGAGGCCAAGGGAGGGGATGGTGAAGGCAGGACTTTGACAGCTCCCAAGATTTGAATTTGGGCAGGTGGTGTTCACTGGACATGTGACCCAAAAAGTATGGTTCCAGAACCTAAGTGGCCGCTCCCTTGAATGGAGAGACTCCTCAGGAAGTTCAGTGCTAGGAGGTGGGAGGGGGAACTGTCATGTTTCCCACTTCTCCATGCGGAGTGGCCCAGAGGAAGGACTTCTGCCATAGCAGGAAAGGGAGGAGGGAGCTATTGCTGCATCTGGGTTTCGGAGACTTTCTCTGGCAATGCTGTACCTAACTTTCTTCCCTTCCTCTCTTTCTTTCCACGTAGATGTCTGTCAGTGTTCAGCTCAAGTCATGCCTCCTCCAGGAAGCCTTCCCTGACTGTGCTTGCTAGAAGCCATCACCACCGTAAGAATAAAGTCCATTCTGGTCAAGAAGCATCTGCCACCTGTCCAACCCTAGAACTGATCCCAATATCTGATTTTTCTATTTAAAGAAATTTTTTCCAGGTACAAATAATGGAAGATAGAGCAGAAGAAACACAATAAAAGAGAGCCAAGATCAACATGAATTTTAAATTATGGTGCTTTAAGGTAAAAATGAGAGACTAGAAATAGCCAAGAATCATGAAAGAGCATAAGATTCAGCTAGCACTGACTCCATTTGCTGAACAAATTCTTAAAAAAGAAAGAAAGCTATCTATATCACGCCCTCCATACACACTCTTATTGAAACCTTTAGAGACGGAATATAGTTTCCTTCCCTCTGAAAGTCAAAAACAATTCCTTAGGTTGGCTTCTGATCTATTTCCTTGTGTGATAAGTGGGAAAATATTCTTATAATGATCTCTTCCATTCATTCTTTCATACCATCTATCTCTATACAATATCAGTAACACTGAGTATTAGATTCTATCTGCCCATCTATCTGGCTAGTGCAAGTGTTCAACCAGCTGACTGAAATTTCAATAAGCCAAAGATTCCCAAATGCATGTAATCTGTATCCGACCAGCAGATACGCAAGTCACTTGCTCACTCATTCATCCAGTCCTTTATTTAAAGAATACACAGGACAGCAGGCATTGTTTCTGGGACCGGACATACAGCAGGGAACAAGACAGGCAAGAGCCTCCTTTCAGGAGCCTCTGTTCTAGCGAGGGAGACAGACTAAGAAGAAATAAGAAGAATATATGCAAGGTGAGGCTGGTGCTTTGAAGAAAAATTAAAATCATATTAAGGGATAGACAGTGACTGAGGGTCTGAGGAGGTGACATTTGGGCAGAGCCCTAAATGAAGTAGAGAAACAAGGGATGTTAATACCTGAAAAGAGAAGTCCGCAGGGCGAGGACCAGCCAGTGCCAGGCTGAGGCAGGCGTTTACATGGTGCATTAAGCAAACAAAGCCATGGCTCAAGCAGCTGGAAAACAGCGAGCAAAGGAGGGGACAAGAAAGAAATGAGGTGCAGTTTGTTGGAGAAGGGCCCGCAGACAACAGGGAACACGTCTGCTTTGTTCTGGGCAGGATGGGAGCTGGCGCAGGGCCTCAGGGAGAGACATCTTCTGATGCGAGTCGCACAGTGTTCACACTGACTGCTCCGCGGAACGCCGTGCAGGCCAGGAGTGGAGGCTGGGCACCCAGGCAAGAGTCCCTCTTTCTGGTTCCCGCTGCTTCCTGTGTATGACTTTCCCAGCTCAGTTGCAATCTGTTCCAGGGCAGACTGTTCTGGTCTATCTGGGAACCCCACTGCTTGGCTCCAAGGAACCTTCTAGAGCCCAAAACAGCTCCTTACGTGTCTCCTACTGTGCTCTGCTTTCCTTTATAATTCAACCAAACATGTCTGCATTGCCACTTCTCTGGCTTCCTGCTCTTCCCCCCACACACAGTCTGCCTGTTCCCATGGTCACCTCCTGCTCAGATACCTCCTATACCCTGACCCCACTAGGGTGAAAACAACAGGTGGAATCTCAATACTTATCCTTAGAGCATTTCTTCAGTGTCTAATCCAAAGGAATGGACCCCCAAGAATATTCCACACAGATTTCATACAAGGTATTGGCAAGAAATTAGTCCCTTCATCAAGTTCTAAGAGTTGATCAAATTATCCTATGCACATGCATGAGCAGACCACAGCCAATTCCACCTTTATGGGCTTCTATGACGCACCAATTAAAAAATAAGTAAATAGAAGGAAGACAAGTAGAATAGAAAAAATAAGTCGACAGATTTGACAATATTTCATATTCATCTACTGCCCAGGATGAAAAGCATTCAGAGGCTGTCTTATCAAGGAAAAGCATTTGACAGATGAGGAAACTGAGACCCCCAAACCAGATGATATTGTCAAAGAAAACACTGGATGGACTCATTCTAAACTGCAAAAATGGAAAAATCCTTTGGGAATGTCAGAATGATAGCTTTTGTACTGTCACTATTATTTTGCTAATTATTCTCTAGTAGTCTCTGTCTCCTTTAACTTCTTACTGTCTGTGTAATCTACATCCTAGGGCCCAGATGTAGATGCATGGGGATGAGCAGAGAAAAAACACTATAGATTTTCTCTCTATGGATCCACATTTTTAATCACCAGTCCAGTGGACCCAGCCAAGAATGGAAAGACAATCTGGCTTGGGAAAACCAATAGCTTGGAGCACTGGTTCCTAACACCAATCATTAGGTAGGTCATCTTTGCTGAGTTACCTGGGGACATGGAAGAAAGGATACTTTTAGTCACAAACAGCAGTTGAAAGAAGAGAAGCTTCTTGACTTGCCATTCATACGATCAGGCACAGTTGGGGTCCTGGCTTGTAAGAGGACCCTGGTCACCTCCAAGGATCTTCTCCTTCCAGTATACTCAGGAAAAAGGCAGAATGCTATGGTCTGCAGCCTGGAGAAAGGTGGCACAAATGAAGCAGCAGCCTAAGTGTTTCTGCGATTCCATCAGCAGAAAACAAACTGCTCAATGAATGACAGGCGCTGCACAGATGCCACCTATTAAATAATTAAAATAAAGTAGAAATTAAAAATAAACAGCAGGAAATGATTTGAAACACATATAACCAAAGGAAGCAGAAAGAGTAACTTGGGAATGGAGAAGTGAGTAAAATTGGATTTGAGTCATTTCTAAATTCAATTGTGTCTAGATTAACGGGCTGTCTTTCTCCCATTGTCAATATGGAATAAACAATATCTGAAGCCGAAAAATCCGAGAAGCAAATGCCACAGGAATGCAGCAGCCATGGTGTCATTTCTGAAGGACAGGTAAATACCCAGCATTTGCTGATGAAGGCAAGATGGGAAGGGGAAGATAAAAAGTGAGATAGGAGGAAAGGAAAATGAAAATAAAATTTGTAGTGGTCAGCAAATGCTGTGTAACGAACAATCGCAGAATCTCAGTAACACAGAACAAATATTCTCTCTCATGTTGGGATAAGTCATGAATCCGTGTTGGGCATGGCTAGGTAACTGCTTCAACCTGCAGATCAGCTGTGCTTGGCATATCTCAATTGAAGTTTGGACTCTGCTCTGTTTAACATGAGCTTACTTTGGGATCTAGGCCCTAAAATGGCAACAACAATCCAGTGGAAACTCGCCTTATGCTAACAATAGAAATGTCGAGAAGGTGAAAGGAAACACACTATTCCTCTGAACCCCAACCTGGAAATGGCACACTGACACTTCTGCCTACATTCCATCGGCCCTTCTCAATGGAAGGGAAGAGTACACTCCAGGCACTCTGTTAGCTGGTACTTCAAGTCCCCTAGGAAAGGGCATGGATAGGTAATTGCAATGCAGGATATAGTTATTACTGCAAGCAATAATTTGGTCTACCACAGGTTTTATTTAACATGATGCTTTCTAAAGAACATTTTTTTCTGGGATCCTTCAAAGTAATGATCTAGACCCAGTGTGGTAAACAATGGCCCACAGGCTGAATCCAGCCTCCCACTTGGCTACCTGTGTCAGGCCAACTGAAAATGGTTTTTATATTTTTAAATCATTGGGGGGTAATGTCATGAAAACAATTAAATTTGGTAATGAAATTACATGAAAATTATCTGAAATTCAAATATCAGTGTCTATAAATAAAGTTTTATTATGCCATAGCCTCAGACACTCATTTTTGTATTATCTATGCTTCTTTTGCACGGTGATATCCACTAGGTGCAACAGAAAGCATATGGGCCTGCAAACTCTAGCATACTAGCTATCTGATTTTTAAAGGAAAGGTTTGCTGAGACCACTCCTGTGCAATAAGAAAATATGAGACATATATGTGACTTAAATTTCTCTAGCAAGTGTCTCTAAAAGGCAAAAAAGAAATAGGTAAAATTGATTGTAATACTCTAACTATTCAACCAAATATATCCAAAACAGTACATTTAAAAAAAACTGTAAATGAGACGTTCCAAATTCCTTTCTCACACTAAGTGTTTAAAACCTGGAGTGTATTTTATACTTACAGACACTGTGCTTCAGACCAATCACATTTCAAATGCTCAGCAGCCATCTGTGGCTGAGGGACCATACTGGAAAGCACAAATGTAGGCCACTTTTATCCTTTCTTTGAGAAACCTAATCCTGGTTTTGTTGGGTTTTTTTCCCTAAATCCCTTCTGAAGCCAACTTATTCCAAATTATCTCTTAGTTAAAATGACTATAGAATGCATATGTTCAGCCAGCATTATGTTATCTCGTGCCTTGAGAAGAGTCCTACCCAGAGCAGATGCTCAAAAATGTTTGTTGGATAAATAAATACCTGGGTGAGGCAGACCCTAGTTGGTGTCACATTTCTAGAGTCATCCTGTGGCTCCCCCTGCATTTGACTCCCGTCCCTCCCACTGAACAGTCTGCTCCTGAAGTACCATGACCAAGTGTCTCCCAGTGGACCATCCCTCTTGCAGACAAAACTATAAACTGTTTGAAATATTAGATTATTTAAAAATAGCAGAAGAGAGGCTGACCCTGAGATAATCCCAGAGGTTGACATTAGAAAAAAAAATTTTTAAATAACTGTGCTTGAGGACATAAAGAAAAACATTCACCAAGTAAATAAAACAGAAAACAGCAGGAGAGAAAGAAACTATAAAAAAGAACCAAA
This sequence comes from Glaucomys volans, assembly GCA_020662805.1. Lineage (NCBI taxonomy): Eukaryota > Metazoa > Chordata > Mammalia > Rodentia > Sciuridae > Glaucomys > Glaucomys volans. Next base: position 622,977 of record JAJEJO010000178.1, read on the forward strand.
TGAAATCATAGAATTGACTAAAATTACCTGAAATAAAAATACAAATGCTCCTTGACTGATGATAGGGTTATGCCCCCTCAAAAAAAGATGTAAATTTAAACCATCCTAAGACAAAATGCATTTAATATACTTAACCCGTGAAACATTGCAGCTTACAGCACAGCACATGGGCAGTATCAGTTGCTTCCCCTCGTGATTGCATGGCTAAGACCCGTGGCTCGCTGCTACTATCCAGCATCACAGAGTACTGCAGTTCACCAGCATGGGAAAAGACTAAATGCAAGCTTTAAAGTCAAGTTTCCAGGTAATGGATGTGCATGGCTTCTACACTGTTACAAAGTCAAAAAAAAACAACTAGTCAAATAAGCATAAGGAGTGCCTCTATTCACTGGATGGAGATAATGCAAATGCGTACGTAGAAAATTCTATGGAATCTGAAAAAAAGAGCTACTACAATTTGTATGTTATGGGATAAAGCTAAATATTTTTAAAAGCTCAACTCCATTTGCTCACAATAAGTAGTCAGAAATTAAAATTTTAAAAACAACATAATTTACAATAGCAGCCAAAACTATGACAAATTTAGAGACAAATTTGACAAAACAAAAGCAATACTTGTATATTAAAAGCTGCAAAATATGGCTGAGAGAAATTGAGAAAGACCTAAATAAATGAAGAATACTGTTTCATGAGTGGGGAAATTCAATATTGTTAAGATCTCAATTCCTTTAAAATTTGTCTATAGATTCAACATCATTCCAATCAAAATTGAAGCAGATTTAAATTGCCAAGTATATTTGAGAATTTGGCAGAAATAGCTCAGTTGGGAGAGCAATAGACTGAAGATCTAAAATTCATATGGGAACTTAAAGAACATAGAATACCAAAATAACTAAGAGGAACAATGTTGAAGGACTTAACAGTACCTGACTTCAGGATTTATTTTAAGTTAGCTTAGTTAGCTTTCCATTACTATAACAAAATACATGAGATAATTAACTTTTAAAAAGGTTTATTTTGGTTCACAATTTTGAAGGTTTCAGTTCATGATTAATTGATCCCATTGACTTGGGGCCTTTCATCACCTTATGATAGCACCAAACAAAGGACCAACATTGAATACACAGGACTTTGGGGGACATTCCAGACTCTAACTATAGCTCAAGGCTACAGTTATAATTAAGACAGTATTGTATTAGCAATAAGATAAACAAATTGAATGGGGTAGAGTCCAGAAATGGATCCACACATTGATTTTTCAATTGATTTGTAACAAAAATTTAAAAGTAATTAATTTGAAAAGGATATTTCCAAAAATGGTACTAAAACAATTAGACATACACATGCATCAATTAATTAATTAATTTTAATTCATTAATCATATAGAATGTATGATATGGATTATATCGTATACAAAAATTGGGTCATAGGAATGAATATAAAATCTAAAATTATAATACTCTTGGAAAAAAGGATTAGAGAAAATCCTTTTTTACTTTAAGTTAAGCAAAAATACCTTAAATATGACTCCAAAATTAGAATCCATAAAAGGAAAAAATGATAAAGGGGAATTAATCAGAAATCAAAAACTCCTATCCCTCAAAGACACTGTTAAGAGACTATGAAGGCAAATTACAGGTAGTATACTCCATATCCACTAGAATAGCTGAAATTGAAAGTAATGACCATCTCGGAGCAAATGATGGTGAAGATATAGAGCAACAGGAACTCTCATATACAGCCGACTGATATAAAATGGCACCTCCTTGGCAAACAGTTTTATATTTCTTAAAAATTTTTAAATGCACATACTATATATATATATCAAATATGCACCTACTTATTTCACTTATCCCTGGAAGATGAAAGCCTATTTTTATCCAAAGGCTTGTGCATGAATGTTCATAGCACTTTTATGTAAAATTGCCAAAAACTAGAATCAAGTGTTCAACAGATGCATGCAAAACTCATGATATATTCTTGCAATAGAGTACAATTGTGCATTGAAAGTGAATGAAGTATTCCGCACATGAAAACCTGGAAGAATTGCATAATGACTGGGAGTGAAAGATACAGAAAACAAAAGAATAGATAGCTGTCTTTTTCCATTTACATCAAATTCCAGAAAAGACAATCTCATCTATAGTGACAGAAAGCAGATCAGTAGTTGTCTGGTGGAATGATGGAGAGAGGAAAGAGAGGTTTTCCAAAAGAGTATAAGGAGGCTTTGGGACTGATGAATGGGTTCACCATCTTGATCATGGTGATGGTGTGTATGTGGATGTATATTTAGTAAATTATATACCTTAAATATGTGCAGCTTGCTATACTTCAGTTATATCTCAATAGAGCTGTTAAAAACGAACAAAATGTACAACTGGATGTACTGAATAGTACATTGAAGATAAAAAAAGAATCAGTAGATAAATCAATAGAAATTATCCAATCTAAAGAATGGGGAGAAAGTAATAAAATATAAAAATCCTCACTGACCAATGTCAAAAAATCATTCCTAAAATTGAAGAGCCAGAAAAAGGAGAAAACAAAAAGCATGGTAAACAATTTAAAGAAATAATTGAGAAAATTTCCCCTATTTGGTCAATAACATAAATTTGACTTTTTAGACTCAATAACCTATATCAAAACAAATAAATTCCGTAGAGCAAAGGAAACAATACAGAAAAAAAGTCCAACTATAGCACATGAGAAAATATTTTCAAACCACGTGTCTGACAAAGGGTTAATTTCTAAGATACATAAGGAATACTTACTAATCAATAGCCCAAAATTTTTTAAACAATTAAATAATGGGCAAAGAATGTCAATACACATTTCTCTAAAGACATACACATGGTCAATAGATATCTGAAAATGTGCTCAGCAACAACAACTATAAGGTTAATGCAAATCAGGACTAGAACAAAATATCTTTAGGATATTCATTAGGACAGCTATTATATAAAAAGAGAAAAAGTATGTTAGGCAGCTTTTAGTTGCTGTGACAAAATACCTGAGAAAATCAACTTAAAGGAAGAAAGATTTCTTTTGGCTCACAATTTCAGAGGTTTCAGTACATGGTTGTCTGGTTCCATTGTCTCTGGCCCTGTGGTGAGACAGAACACCCTGGTAAAGGGATATGGCAGAGAAAAGCTGCTCACCTCAGACCAGAAAGAGGAGAGAGAGTAAAGAAGGAGTGGGGACAAGGTATACCTTTCTAGGACACACCTGAGTGACCTGCTTCCTCCAACTAGACTTCACTTCCTACAGTTTCTACTACCTTCCAATACTTCATTTAATTATGAACCCATCAGTGGATTAACCCCTTGATGAGATCAATGCTCTCATGATCCAATCACTGCCCTAAACACCTTCCCCACCCCCACACATTGTTGCTTTGGGGATCAAACCTTTAACACACCAGCTTTTAGGAAACACCTGAGATCCACTCTATAATAACAAATGTAGGCAAGTATATGGAAAAATTGGAACTAGTGTACATTGTTGGTAAGAATGTAAAATGGTTTGACTCCAGTGGAAAACAGAATGGCAGTTCCTCAAAAAATTAAAAATAGGAAGAATTACCATATACTCACTTGTCTAGATGTTTCCAAACTAATTGAAATCAAGATTTCAACACGATTTTTACACTCCCATATTTAGGGCAGTATTATTCACAATAATCATTTTATGGAAATAGCCCAAATTTCCATGGACGAATGAATGGAAAAAGAAAATGTGGTATATACATACAACAGAATATTATTCAGTGTCTACAAAGAAGAAAACTCTACCATTTGCAAGCCCATGGATGGACCTCTCAGACATTTCGCTAAGTGAAATAGTCAGTTACAGAGGGACAAAGACTACATGATTCTACTTACCCAAGGAATGCTATGGTTTGGATAGTCCTCCAAATGCTCCTATGTAAATATAGAAATAATCAGAGGTAAAATGATTGAATTAGGAGAGCTGTAACCTAATTAGCTCATCCTGCTTTGAATAGGGTGGATGGTAACTGTAGGCAGGTGGGGCCTGGAGGAGGTGGTTCAGTGAGGTCATACCTTGGAAGGTAATTTTTGTCAGTTGGGTATAGTTTTATTAACAGTGTCAATAGTGAGGACAAACTAAATGCCATCTACCCCATGGTCCCTTCCCTTCCCTCTTTCTGCTTCTCTGGACACCATGTGCTGAATAATATTCCTCTGCCATGATATTCAGCCTCACCTTGGGCCCAAAGCAATGGACTTGGCCAACCAGGGATTAAACCTCTGAAATCATGAGCCAAAATGAAGGTTTCCCTCCTTGAAGTTGTATTTTGGTCACACACCACAAAGCTGACTAACACAGGTACCTGAAATAGTCAAACTTCCACAAGCAGAAAACAGAATTGGGGTTGCCAAGGCACAGGGAGAGGAAAATGAAGTGTTGCTCAATGGGGATAAAGTTATGCTCGTAGGAGATGAATGAACAGTAGAGATCTGCTATGACCAGAGCACGACCAGAGGGCAGAGTGGGTGTGAAGGGGGTAAAAGGGACAGACACAAGGACACTTCTCAAGGTAATGGACTTGTTTATAACTTGTTTTAGTGACAGAATCATGAGTACATGCATATGTCCAGACTCATCAATGTATACATTACATATACACAATTATACATCAACAAAGCTTGGGGGCTGCTGCTCAGCAAGCCTCAAGAATAATTATGAAAAATCACATTTAGGCAAATCATAGTTAAACTGCTGAGAACCAAAGATAAAGAGAAAATATTGAATGTAGCTAGAAAACCAAAGGGAGTCACACATAGGGGAACAGAATCTCATTACTCTCGGCACTTCATGGGAACCAAAGCAGGCACCGTGGTAGACCATCCTTAAAATGATGAAAGAAAACAACTGTCAATTTAGAACTCTATCTCCAGCGAAAAGTATCCTTCAAGAATAAAAGTCAAATAATCATTTTTTTAGATAAACAAAACTAAGACTTCATCACCAAGAAAACTTCACACACAAAAAAAATTAATCATGTCCTCAGGCCCAAGAGAAATGATACCAGATGAAAACCTGGATCTTTAAGAAAGAAAGAGCAGTATTAGGAAAAGTCAATGTGTTGGTAAATAAAATAATTTGTTCTTTTGATTTCTTTAAAATACAGATATTATGAGTCAGGCACCGTGGCACACACCTGTAATCCCGGCAGCTTGGGAGGCTGAGGCAGGAGGATTGAAAGTTCAAAGCCAGCCTCAGCAATTTACCAAGGCCCTAAGCAACTCAGTGAGATCCTGTCTCTAAACAAAATACAAAAAAATGCTGGGGATGTGGCTCAGTGGTTAAGTGTCCCTGAGTTCAATTCCTGGTACCAAAACAATATATATGCATATATGATGTAAAGCAAAAATTATAACATTGCATAACATAAAGAATGGGAGGGTACATTTCAAGGTTCTTTACATAAGGGAAATAATAACTATGTAATTTGTGAAAACTAAAGATGTATATTGTAATTCAAAGAATAATTCCTCTACTGATATTTGGAGCCAGATAGTTCTTTGCTGGGAGTGGGCGACTGTGCATTATTTAATATTTAGCAGTATCTCTGGCCTCTCTCTATAGACCCACTAGAGGCCAGTAACACTCTCCAGTTGTGGCAACCACAAACGTCTCCAGATATTGCCAAATTCCTCATATAAGCAAAATTATCCCTGTCTGAGAACCACCATAGAAAAAAAACTAAAAAATATTGTAAAAGGGTATAGCTAAAAAACAATGACATCAACTATAATTGACATTTATCAACAATTCTATTAACCCAAAATAGTTCAGGAAAGAAAGAACAGAAGAGCAAAAATAAAATGAGACAAACATAAAACAAAAAGTAGAATGTTAGGTGTGAATCCAACTACATCAATACCTACCTTAAACTTAAATTGATTGAACACTTCAGTTAAAAGGGAAAAAATTAAGAAGAATAAAACCCAACCATATGATGTCTGTAAGAGATGGACTTCAGTAGCAAAGGGACAGATGGGTTGAAAATAACTGCTAACCAAATATTTACCGTGCAATCCCTGAGCCTAAGAAGATGAGTGGCTATATGAGTATCATATATATTTTAAGACTCAGAGTATTAGCAGAGATAAAGAGAATTCATTTTATGAAAGTAAAAGGGACAATATATCAGAAAGGCATAACAACGATAAATGTATAAAGTAAATGAGGCAAAAGCTGTTATAATTAAAAGAAGAAATATACAAATCCACAATTACAATTGGAGATTTTAATATACAATATCAGCAACTGATAGAAAGCTCCAGTTCTCTATCAAGAGGTGGTTCCCATAAGAAATCAGCCCACCCCATCTCATCAGTAGAGACTGGGGTAAACAATTGCCACTTGGTTTGGGGCAGGGATTTATGGAGTTGTGGATTGGGGACATCTGTGGGCAGGCTCTGTCATATGAGGAACTTTCATCTTGTAACAGTGACTCTCCACTATGGCTACACCTTATAATCCACATTAGAAGGTTTTAAATAAGACCCATACTTGGATATAACCACTAAAAATCTTGGTTTGATCCATCTGAAAATGGTCCCAAGCACCTACAGTTTTCTCAACTGTCTGTGAGATGGTAAGGTACATCCATTGCTATATTATCTCATGTAATGACTTCTGAGAACAAATTAGACTAAGGCCCCATCATCGTTATGGGTATAGGTACTGGATATTTGAGCACAGAACTCTCCACGGCATTGTCCCCTCCACCTGTTCATGGGCAGTTGAGGTTTTGGATACAAGTATAGAAGTTTACAGGTTTCGGTGCTAAATGCCATTTTGTCACCATCAGCTCTTTTCATTGCCATGATCCTCTATGATTCCACTCCCTCTCCAGTCCTCTTGCTGTTGGAAGTGAAGACCACAAGTGCCCAATGGTCTCTTCTAGCTCAGAGTTCCTAAACTGCTAAAGGTCTGCCCATTTCCTAGGGCAACAATCATAATCCATGCATGCATGGGTTCTTTTCCTAATGGGAACTAGGGATCCACTATCCCTTTTTGCTAGAAAGGTTCTTCAGTCCTCCATACCTTCCTGGACCAGTGCAAGTGTGATTCTTAATGACCTTCCATGCCTATCCTTAATCATTCCCTCCTTTGCCCAAGTTCAGGAGGCAAGGCATTCATCTGGCCATAGTGCACAGAGCAATTAAGAATGATTTATTTCTTTATTCATCTCTCTTCCTCACATAAAGGCAAAGACCTAGTCTAATTCCTCTTATTATCCCCAGTGCCAAATCCCACACTCAGAATATCCAATAAATATGACTTATATGGATGAAGGTAAAGAAAGAGGTATGTAGATTTGGCTTTGAAAATTAAAGGTCCAGAACATTCTACAGAATCCTCTTAATTCAGATGCTAGCTTTCTATAATTTTTGCAGGAAACAAGTTTTAGGTAGCAATAAAAACTCTTCACATTCCCATAATATTTATCATTTACACAGCATTGAACATAATCCTACCTAACCTTTTTGACAACCTATTACCCCAATACAACAGATGCAAATTCTGATGATCAAAATATTGACTTCTCCAGATGTCTGGCACACAGCTAAAAATATTAGGAACAGAATTTTGACCCAAACTTAGGTCTTTGGATTTAAGAATTTTGGTGGGGTTTTGATTGTTTTTAAGGTTTAAATTAAGCTCTCTGCCTCCTCTTGTAGGTGAAACCTCATTGTCTCCCTCCCACTGAAGTGTATAGGTCATCATCACTGATGAAAAGGTGACCCTACAAGATGTGCTGGAAGTCTCCAGAGGCCCAGGCACCACCAGTTCCTAACCTCAATTCAAGGTCCAGGCTAGGGCCTGGTCCTATCTCATGAGGCTAATATGTTGCTCAGGCTTTTAGCTCTACAGAGGTGACTGTTGATGAATCCTCTGGTTCCTTCTTCCACCCAGCTCCACATTTGACATGGTTGCCAAATTCGTGAAAGATAGAACGTGAACTGAGTTTTCATGAATGGCAAAGTCGAAATGTGGACAAGAATGCTCAAGCCAGGAAGATTTTGTAAAACAAAATTTCTAATCCAGAAAAGGCCACAGTTTGCTCTCAGAGTTTGGCTACCAGCACAAGTGGGCTTCTTATGGGGTACCTCCTCCACCTTGGCCTCTTCCTTTTCTACCAATCACCTGTCTTCTATTCACCTCGCGTGTGACCCTGAACGTGGTTTTACATCAGACCCGTGACTTTGGAAACAAAGATCATGTCTCCAGCTGTGGATGAAAAGTCAGAAGAGGACTCTGAAGTCCTCCGGTCAGCTTCACCCTTCAGCAAGGTGAAGCTCCACCTAAAAAGCACCAGCTGAGTCCTCTAGTGAGTGACAGGGTACTGTAGTCCAGAAGGGAGCCCCGAACTTTATGGAGCCTCTGGAAATAGCCTGTCACTTTTGGGAAACGCCTGTGTGCGCACAGGGACCTGGTTGCTTCCAAATCACTGTGGACAATTTTTGCAAATACATTTTCCCACATTCTCGTGTGGTGGTTCTGATTCCCTAGGTATAGAATGGGCCCCACACAAATACAGATTCCCATGCCCTCTCTACCAGGAAAGCTAAATCAGTATTACCTAGGGAGGGGTGTGGGAATTGGATCTTTAAAACAAAACAAAAAAAAATCCCAAGTGGTTCTACTGTGCAACAAGGTCAGGAACTGCTGAATTGGAGTATTCTGTTTTCCAACCAAATCTCCAACTGCCTCTTCCGCTTGTCTCCCCCTGCTATGCCCCCTGCAGCCACCAAAGGAACCAGGAATTCCTCCTGAAGGCACCTGCTCAATGTTTGAAGAATAAAAGCCATCATCTTCCCTTAAGTCATTTCTTTTTAAGACTAAAAAGAACATCACAGCAAGAAAAAAGAGTGATTTGCCTGCTAGGAGCCTCCAGAAATTAGTCTCAAAATAGTATTTGCTTCAGGGACTTTTTTATTATTATTCAGAAACAAAGTGTTGAAAGTGTAGGGAAAATGCAAACTGATTTGTTTCACCTATGTATCAACATATTCAAAATGCTGGGAAATTTTTTCTCAGTTTTGTTTTGGCAAGTGACCCTATAGAAAAATCAATGACAGAGAGATTCATGCAGACCCATGAATTGCACCGCCACGCCCCTGCAAGTGAAGCCACCATCTGATGGATATAGGCTCTTGGCTCTTCTTGGCAGGAAAGAGGCTCTGTTCTTTAAGGCAGTCTTCTTGCATAGCCAAAGTACCACGAGGTAAGACATCCAGCTTCATTAGGGTTGGGCTCTCGATCTGGGAAGAGGGATCATCCACAGATTCATGTCTTGGGAACCTAATTGGAATGGAAAGCTGAGCAGGAAAGCCAGGGGCTGCGATGTACAAATCTCATCCCTCACTCAGAAGCTGGCCTGTGAGAATTAACTAGTATAGGGAAGGGAGCCCTGGACAGGCAGAGTCACCTGGGGGCAGAGATCACAATGGAATTATATTAAAAGTGGTCCCTACACCTTTTCCTGGATTTATCTTTCCATTGGTCAAAGAGTAGTCCTGTTAGTTCCAAGTGGGTAGGTAGGTTTTTTTTATTGGCCATCTGTGTGGGCTGACCACAATTTGTCATGACAAGCTTGATGTTTAGCAGGGGCTTAATACCTAATGTCAGAGGGTGTTAGAATAAATCATCAAACACAAATAATACTTTTTTTATCCTTAGTGAAGACAGTCAGTCCACAATGCAGGGCCTCAAAATTGCATTGCTGCCTGAGAGAAGAAGAGGAAGTGGACGGGTTTAAGGATTCCTGACACAGATACGGCCTCTCTCACCTAATATTTATACAAGCCTTGAAACCCTTTCTCATACTTTATCCCAACTTAGCCTGAGAAGTTTAGAAGTGGGGAGGCCAAACATGACGCTCTTGAGGGAATGTCCCAGCCCTTTCGCATCCCCCACTTTCAGGGGAAGCTGAGCCTGGGAGCACAGTACAGCTTCCAGCTTTTGGGGTGTGCACCTCCTCCTCTGCATGTTCATCTTGCCTATCTGATTCCTGACGTTTCTAAGATCTCGGAGGTAAACCAAGAGAGGGAGCCAAGGGAAGGGGAAGGATGCTGTGACAGGGGACCTAGAAGAAGGGGCCACAGGGAGGGCTAGAGAGCCATGGAGGAAGCAGGCTGGCCTGAGGATGCAGCAGGAGGTGACAGTCTCACAGGTCTGTTGCTAGCTGACATGGTGACCTCACGCAAATTAGAAAAGTCAGGCCTTGCTTTCTCAAGACCCTTTATGGCCATCTGCTGGAAATTCTTATAATGGTGACATAAACTTCAGATCACTCTGTGAGTATTGCTCCCTGGGGTTGCACAGGGAACACTACAGGATCAAGAGTAGAGCCCTGCCACATGATGCCCAGAGCAGTACCAGTCAGGGGTCAGCCACCAGGCCAACGGACAGCACCCAGAACCTGGGGAAGTTCAGACTGTCCCTCTAGAATTCCCTCCAGGCCTTGAGCAGATGAAGATACCTTGTCCCACATCAAAGGAAAGGAAGGGGTATCAGGACAATGACCTGGGACCTGGAATTCTGAGGTCCTTGTCTGGTCTCTGCTCACATAGGTATTTGCCAATCTCTCTGCCCTAGCCTGGTCTGCTCTGGCAGACACCCCCGCTCCCCCAGGCTTGCTCTGATGTTCACAGCCTCCATTGCAAAAGCAGAGTATAGAGATGCTCAGAGGACAGGACACACTTCATCTGAACAGCAGGTCCTGGGGAATATGGGCTCCTCTGGTCCAGTCCCTGACTTCCAGAAGGTAAAATTAAGGCACACTAGGATGAAGGACCTTGTGCCATTCCTTGTTTACTGTTAATCGTGAACCAGAATTACCTCCAGGTTCTTAATTCACTGATCAAGGCTCACCTCTGAAACTGCATTTGGGGACTTCAAAGTACACCAGGAAGGCCCGTTTCAGCTGAGATGTAAACTGTGCCTGAAGGTTCACAGGAGCCATGAGCAGGACCAGATAATTAAGGCTCAGAGCTCTAGTCGTCAAGCACCTACCAACACACACATACACACAGCAGTCTACCATGCACATAAAACCCCCACACAACAGAAACTGACAGCCAGACCCTAGGAGTGGACAGGCACACACAGATACACACAACACGTGGTCTCACAGGTGGGCTGAAATGGTAACAGCTCCCACTCACTGAGCTCCAATATGCAGTCTCCATACTGGGTAATTTATATTCATTATCTCATCGTCCTCCCAACAATTGCACTTGATAGCCCCACACCACAGACAGAAAACCCAGGCGTGGAGAAATAAGTAACACAACAAGAATCACACCAATACAATGCAGTTTGTGTGTCAGAGTGAGGTCTCAAATGGCCTGACCCCAAAGCCTATGTTCTCTCAATTGCACCATGATGTCTCATGGATCTGTCACCATGAGGATTCTATGCAATGTGAGCAGAGATAATGACACTGGGGTTGAAATGATGATGATGGTGATGGCTAACTGTTGAAGGCCCTGGGTTCTAGGCCAGTCATTGTTCTAAGAACTTCTCATGAATTAACTCATCTTATTCTCCCAGTTACACCATGAAGTAGGCCCCATCTGGTAGATGGGAAAGCAGCCAGCTGAGAAGCAAGGTGAATTTCCCAAGGCCCCACGGCCAGTAGGTAGAAGAACCTGAGTGTGAACTCAGTCATGTGCCCTCACATGGATCTGGACCAGAAGGAAGCTGTGGTTAGCCCATCCAAGCTCTGGATTCAGCCCTGAGAGTGACCCCTTCCATCCTTCCAGGTGGGCTGTCTCTCAAGACCTCTGTCCTTGGTCCCTGCTCACCTTTGCTGAATTTACACTTCTAATTGACCATCTCAAAAGCCCAGCTGTGAGTCTCCTGAGAAGGGAGCAGCAAAGGCAGCCAGCAGTGCTCGCCCCAGCAGCTTGCAGTCCCTGGAGAAAGGAGGAGAGTCAGCCCTGCTTGTTCAACACCCGAGAGCTTTGGCTACCCAGACCCCAGAGGACAAGGCCATTTTCCAGGTGGCTGAGCTCAAGGTCTCGGGAAGGCAAGGCTGCTGACAGGGCTGTCCTCCAGCTCACGGAGCAGCTGGATCCTCCTCCCACCCCATGCTTGCACTGGGCCTCCCAGGCTTTTTGTCTTCATACCCTCCCCTTTCCTCCGGGAACAGCCCCTCTCCTAGCCCTCTCTTTCAGCAGATCAGTCCATTTTGTATGAGCAGAAGAGTGAGGAAGAGATCAAGCTACAGACTGAATGCACAGCCTCGATAAGAGAAGCAAGAAGAACCATCCGTGGCACAAGGGGCCGAGGAAAGGATAATAGCCCAGACCCTCTGCTCTGTTTGGCCACACAATGGGCTGCATTGAGCAGGCGCCCTTCTGGTCTCTAATCTAGCGGGAAGGGCATGTGTGCAGTCTATTAGCATTTATTTTCCCTTTCTGCATTGTACTGATAACCCAGTTTCTGACCCAACCTCTTGCTTTTCTTTTCACTCCACATTATAATTCTGCTTTCTTAAAATCCTATTCAGCTATATTAAAAAAAAAAAAAAAAAAAAAAAAAAAAAAAACCACAAACCCTATTACTTTTAAAAAGCACATCAGTAATTTTTTTTTTTCCAACTGAACCAAGGTGACTCCTACAAAGACTTCACCATTCTGGATCCTAATGATGGTTCAAGAGCTGAGGGACAGGTAGCATTCCTGGGGCTGTATTTATAAATTCACTAATAGAAATCAACACAAAGAATGAGCCTCGGCAGCAAAACGCACAGCTGTCGCAGAGACCAAGTACCTGGGATGGGCAAAGGCTCCCCATCGGCTCTGCTCTCCAAAGAGCCTAAATTGAACACAATGCAGACCGACTCAGGCTGGGCCACCCTATGATTGCCCAGTGGTCAGCGCCGTTATTCACCCTGCCATTTGTTTTTAACAGAACTTGCCCAAAGGAAAATGGGGAGTTTAATCAATAATTAATGATACTGAAAGCAGACATTTCACGAAATCCTCTTAAGCTCCTCTTCTGAGAAAACTAGCAAATTGCTTGTAATCATAGAAAGTGGCATCCTCTGCAGCCAATGTCCTTTGTTCATTACTAGAGCCTCCCAGACAGGAGTTAAACATATTGATCATTGGAACATTCTAGAACAGCAATTGGATGAACCAGAACACAGCTGAGATGTGACCACTGTGTGAAATGTAGAGGTCGCTGTCTGAACCTGAACTTTATGTTACGCCTGTGCTGGTTTTGTGTTGTCTATTTGTATTCCTTCCGTGGTTTAACAATCACCTACCAACATAACAAAATGAATAGGCATTTCCAGCCCAAGGGAAATCTCCTGGACCCCACAGCTATGCAGTGTGGTTGTGTAAACATTAAGAGAAATTCTGACTCACAACTTCATCTTCGGGAGTAATTTCTCACACAAGTCTTATCTCCCACCACCCTTGAGAAATGTAAAAATCTCCAGGAAACTGGCCACACATCTATATAAGAGAGAACAAGAACATGGGATGAATAACACCCAGTTCTCATCTGGCTAGGCTGCTGCTTTTCCAGGAAAGCTTCCACCTTCCCAAAATCCCCTGCAAGCGGGTAAATGGGTTGGTTTCAAAGACCTGTATGCCTGACGCTAGTTTTATGCTGGTCCAGGGAATTAAAGAAGAAAATGTTCTGGCTACAGGTGAGAAAGAAAGGCATGACTCGTGGGCCATGGTTCCTTCCAGGCAATACAGTCCTCAGCTGTTGACCCAAAAGCGGGACTTGAATTTGGAGTCATTTCTCTAAGAGTAGAATCTGTGGTTAGTTAACATTAGCCATTCACCCTTTGTTCAACAATTCCCAAGATTCTCTGGGAATGTCTGGAATATGAAGAGAGAGCACAAAAGATACTGGGTTGTGGGTATGACATGGCTAGGCCCAAGTAGGAACCAAGCACTAGCTGTCCATGTGCCCATTTAGAGCCAGAGACAGAGCCCATGCTGGTGGTAAATGAAGTACCTGCCTGCTCCTAAGGATGGTCTGTAGAATCCGTGCTGGCCAGAGTCTCCAGCTCGGAGGTCCATTGGAGCCAGGAAGATAATGTAAATAAGTGAAATGGGCTGAGAAAGGCCCTTCCCAGGCCAACTGGAGAGCAGGGCCCAGCTGGAGGGCGGCATATGAGTATGTTGCTAGATAGGGATGCAGGTCCCCTGTCGCCAGACAATTCAGACTTTCAGGAGATACAGAAAATCTATTTTGTTTTATGTTGTCAAGTAATTCAAATTTTTAAAATACTGTACAGGCCAGATAAGGACCTCAGGTTATCAGTAGGCAAACTTGGTCCATAGAATGCTAAATTCATGATCTTTATCGTTACCAGACATCTCTCCAGTATCTGTTTGAACCAAGAACTTATTTCTCCAGTGAAATTAAGTAAATAATTCTGCCTCTTTGAAGCATGGTGCCACCTGTGTAGAAGATATTTAATTCCCAGCTGCAGTTTCAGATGTTTCCTTTCAAAGTTCTTCCAGCTAGTCAGAGTGTCCTAAGCAGTAGGGATGCAAAACTGATAGCCAAGGTCCTTTCTCTCAGGAGTTCACATTCTAGTGGGATGGGGGGAGAGAGGCATGAAACACAGATTTGTACATACATACACACTGCTGGAGTTTGGACCTGGAAAGTCTCTCAAGACCCATGAAGTAAAGACTAGCTCCCCAGAGTGTTGCTACTGAGAGTATCATGGAACCATTAAGAGGTGGGGCCTAGTGGAGGTCTTTGGGTCATTGGGGGTGTACTCTTGAAGGGGACAGTGGGCTCCACCCTGTTTTTCTTTCTCTCTTTTGCACCCCAACCATGAGGCTAGCAGTTTTGCTCCATCCCATAATTCCACCAAATGTGCTGCCTCACCATAGGCACAAAGCAACACGCCAACTGATCAAAGCTTCCAAAACTATGAGCAAAAAATAAACCTTTTTTCTTTATAAGTTGATTATCTCAGGGATTTGTTATAGTAACCGAAAGCTGACTAACATCTACATACATACATAGATACACACATGCACATACATTCATGTGCATCACACACCCATGAATTCACATCATAGATGGATTGGTGTAGGGCGATGGATTGTTGATACAGATAAAGCCAATGGCATTTGGAAATTGAATGTGGAGAATAAAAGAAAAAAGACATTCAGTAATGCTAAGTGAGATTAGCCAATCCCAATAAAACCAAAGGCCGAGTGATCTCTCTGATAAGTGGATGAAGATACATAATGCAGGGTGGTAGGGAGGTAAGAATGGAGGAAGGATGGATTGCACAGAGGAAAAAGAGGGGTGGGATCAGGGTGGGGATAAGAATGATAACAGAATGAGACAAACATCATTACCCTATATACATGTATGATTACACAAATGGTATGACTCTACTTCATGTACAACCAGAGAAATTACAGCTGTACTCTATTTGTGTACAATGAATCAAAATAAATTAATTAAAGACAAAATAAAAAGACATTCAAAGATGGTGCTTAGACTGGTGGCTTTAGATCAGGTGAGAAAGGTTTGGGGAAGAATCAACAGTTTTATGTTAGTTGTGTATTAGACATGTAAGTGGCAACAGTAGAACTCTTAAGACTATATCTATTAAAATAGAAATATCAGCTGCTGTACATTAAGATTGTTTTCAGGTTTTGGCTATTACAAATAAATAATCTATGAAGTTAATTAATTAATAATAGAAACATATTTGATTGTTTCTTCAAGACTTCCTAAATATTCAGGAAAAGTAAAATCTACAACTTCTTGTAATAACATTGATAATCACCTTATCCAGTGGAAAAATCAACACAGGAATCAGAGTTATGCTCTATATCAGCAATGTCATATTAATAATTCTAGAACAATTATGATTTTGTGATAAAGTTGTGGGAAATATGGTTCATTTTAAACCTCTATAGATCTGTTAAGACATCTTACTAGAAAGAAAGAAAGAAAGAAAGAAAGAAAGAAAGAAAGAAAGAAAGAAAGAAAGAAAGAGGAAAAGAAAAGAAAAGAAAAGAAAAGAAAAGAAAAGAAAAGGAAAGGAG
>JAJEJO010000179.1:1703-17558 GCA_020662805.1 Glaucomys volans
CCCGCCTCCCCCCACCCCACCCCACCCCATTTAAGTATCAGCATCCCCTGATCACATTTGGCCTTTGGTTTCTTGGACTTGGCTTATTTCACTTAGCATGATATTCTCCAACTCCACCCATTTACCAGCAAAAGCCATAATTTTATTCTTTTTTATGGCTGAGTAATATTCCATTGTGTATATATACCATAGTTTCTTTATCCATTCTTCAATTGAAGGGCATCTAGGTTGGTTCCACAATCTAGCTATTGTGAATTGAGCAGCTATGAACATAGATGTGGCTGCATCCCTATACTTTGCTGATTTTAAGACCTTTGGGTATAAACCGAGGAGTGGGATAGCTGGGTCAAATGGTGGATACATTCCAAGTTTTTTGAGGAATCTCCATACTGCTTTCCAGAGTGGCTGCACCAATTTGCAACTCTACCAGCAATGTACAAGTGTGCCTTTTTCCCCACATCCACACCAACACTTGTTCTAATTTGCTTTTCATTCTGAACTTATCTACAAGGGAACTTTTTCCTCCTGTATGAGTGACTATAATGCAGCCTGGTTTGTGAGATTTTTTTTTTTCTCCCTAATGAACTTTTATTTTTGTTTTTGCCAAGTGCCCTCAGGCAATTTTTAAATAAATTTCTAGATTTGTATATTCCTGAATCACAAGAATAACAAAAAATTTGAAGTGCAAATCTATTACAGTGTAGGCCTTAGTTTTGAGTCTTCTGGGTTTTTATTTCCCTTTCCTTTAACCTGGAGTTTTCAGAATAGATGCTTTTTCATCTTTCTTAATTAGTAAGTGAAGTCTAATATCTTTTTACATTTGTGGTTTTGGCTCTTACAGGGGTCAATTCCTATATAATGCCCTACAGAGTCTTCTTTTCCTTTTCTAAGCTCTTTACCATGGTTGCTTTTGAAAGATCTTCTAATCTAAACTCTGAAGCACATTCAGCATCTTTTTGAAAATTTTTTTTTCAGAGTTCATTTCTTTGTAGAACCTGGGCATTATCTTGTTTGAGGAATATATTTCATTCTGGTTGTTGCCATAGGTATATGTTATACAAACTATATTACATCATGTTTGTAACTAGAGGCTTTGCAAGTCTTTGGAAAATAGGGCTCTTTATTGTACTTTGCTTCCTCCTCTCATCCTTCACTCTTCAGCCAGTACCTGTTTCAGAGAAACACAGCCTAAAGTACTTCAATATTTCTTATTACATTTTTGGCTAAAGACCAAGATCTTTAACAGGAACTAGAGGCTGTCCACATTTCATTTTGCTCTTGTTCTACTTCTTCAGACTAATCCCGTTCCATACCCTTTACCCTTCTCCTTGTGCTGTACTGTCACTTTATTTTTAGTTGCTCTACTGTGCCTTGCTCTCTGCAGCCTTAGAAACTTTGCCTTGTTGCTTCTGATGGGTTTTTATTTCCCTTTACTTTAACCTGGAGTTTCCAGATGTCAGATTACTCCACATATCCCTCTTAGCCAACCTACTGCTTCAAAATCTTTCAGGTTTTCAAAAATATATTATTTTTTTCCAGGAAATGCTTTTGTACTATTCTCACCATTATGATATTATGATTTTATATTTATTTTGACCATTACTTTTATTAAATCCTTCCCATATCACCAAACTGGAAGTTACAAATGGTAAACATGTACATGTATTTGTTCATTGTTTTATACCTGTCACCTGACAGGAAGCCTTATTTTTGTTTGTTTTTTCTTCCTTTTTTTTTTTTTTTGGAAGTTCTGGCGATTGAACTCAGGGCCTTATGCCTCTAAGCAAACACTCTACCACTGAATTATATCCTGAGCTCCCAGAAGCCTTATTTTTTGTTAGCTTTTTCAACTCTATGAAGAAAAGACGTGACAAGAACAATATAGAGGAGAAAATGTTTATTTTGGCTCATGGTTTCAGAGATTCAGTCCAGAGTTGGTGGACTCCATAGTTCTGGGCCCAAGATGAGGTAGAACATCATGGTGGAAAGGCATAGTGGAGGAAAGTCACTCAGGGCATAGCAATCAGGGAGCAAAGAGAGAGCTCCATTCATTAGGAACAAAATATGTGCATCCCAAAGTCACAGCCCCAGTGACCCACTTCCTTCACGCTCAGTCTCCCTGAACTATGGTTACTGCTCAGTTAATCATAGGAGTAGACTAATCCACTGATTAGGTCACACTTCTCATAATCTAATCATTTCACCTCAGAAAATTCTTGCATTGTCTTACACATGAGCTTTTGGAGTACAAGTTGTGACAGAGTCAACACATAGTAGGTATTTATAATACTTTTTGAATCAACTAAAGAATATGCTTGCTCAGAGTTCCCCAGTTACTACTCTCATTTGTTTATATAATGTGTGCAAGAAAAATAAGAGTTGAGATATTTGCATTAAGTGTCTTAATGTTTTTCTTTACACCATTCAAAGTTCCTGATATTCTAGTCCTTTTGCTTTTAAGTCTGATGTAGAAACTAAAGATCCACAAAATCTTCACCTATAAAGACTAGAAGTTATGGAAACCCTGTATATGGAGAGGGTGGTAATGCTAAAGGGTTTACTCTCCTAAAGTAATACAGTGGAAATCAATTGAAAATAAAATGACTTTACACAGATACAAAGATCACTTATATTAAGGAATAGTCACACTTAAGAGAGAAATGAGGAGAAAAAGAGTTTTTTTTTTTTTTTAAATCTCCTGTGTTTCAACAAGGAAAACCTAGTTCTAATTGAACATGTTATTGAAATCTCTCTTCCAAAATATTTCACCTCCCCTTCTGTCATCCAGTCTCTAACAAGGCATGCCAAGTTTTCTTCATAATTTCTTATTTTTGTTTCCATAGGTTCTATTTTCACTGTTAGAAAGCCTTGTTAGTCATTTTTCTCCACACACTTAACACCCTGCAGTAGCTACCTAACTCAATTGCCTTCACTCGCTTCTTGATGCATCTATTCTGCTTCCACTGCCAAATCAGACTTCTATTATACAGTATCCATAGCATCACTATTCTCTTTCAAGCACAAACAGAAATAAATTTGATTGCTGTAGAGATAAAGGACAAGTATTAAGATCTCCTACAATACAAATTTCCTCTCTACTCAGACTTCCTAGAGAAAAACAATTCACTCCAGAAAGACAACCCACTCATTCAGTGTCCCAAGAACTGAATATTAGCTGCTTTTACTTGCAAGGAACCATCTCCTTCTCTGGTAAAAGAAACCCTCTTTTGTGCAGGTATTATTCCATATAGTTTACGTAGGTCTCTGAACACAAAATCAATGATAAATTTATAACCAATTCCATCTAAGCTATCATCTCTGTTAAACCACACAACTATTTCAGAAATTGTGGTTAGCAATCTCTAAGATAACCCTCAATGATGTCTACCTTCTGGTATGCACAACACTGTGTCATTCTCTCTCCTGGAGTGTGAGCTGGACTTAGTGATTCACCTCTACTGAGTAGGATGTGGTGGAGTCATGACAGGTTTCTTCAGAGAGACTAAATTGCAAAAGAACTATGAAGCGCTCTCTCTCTCTCTCTCTCTCTCTCTTTCTCTCTCTCTCTCTCTCCTCTTTCCCTCCTTCCCTCCCCCTCCTCTGGATTCAGACAGCTATCATGTTGTGATGGAAAAATTCTTCTGTCATTGACCAAGGCTGTAAATAAAGACCTACGGCCTGCCAAACACCATTGAGTGAAGTATGTCCTCCATAACTCAAGCCTGGAGAGAACTTCAGCTCTGGTGGGCACATTGATTGCAACCTTGTGAGACAGCTGAACCAGAGGAACCTACCAAAGTTGTGTTCCCAGACTGCTAATCCATGGAAACTGTGAAAACTAATGTTTGTTGCTTTATGTCCCTGAATTTTGAGATAAATTATTATATAGCAACAGATGATCAATAAACAAATTTAAAGAAGAGTAAGAGTTTTTTCTAAGTTTTTACATATGGATACTAGAGGTAACCTTAATTAAAATTAATTAAAATCTAGATATGGGAACTGACATCAGTCTATTTTTAATGAAGTTGAAGATATTTGAGAAAATGAATAATTTCATATATTTCTTAATATTCACCCTAGTGTCTTAAAATATTGTTGTGAAACAATAATAATCATTTATTCATTAGAGAACAGTTTCTGACTATACATAAAAAGCCCATAAAGTTCACATCTGTTATTCAGAGAAATAATTATTCTATCTATAACTGTAACCTTTTCTCATTAGTAACTTAATGTGACTTAATACAGTCACAACAAATATGTGTGATTTGTGGAATATATTATATGGTTATGACTACTAAAAACCCTTTAGAACTTATAGAGTATCATCATAATTTGTGAAAAATATTAATACACCCTCTACAGGACATTCAAAGGCAGAACTATGTATTTATAATTTTATTATCATAAATAATAAATTAAGTAAAAAGAGAATGTTCTCATACCACACAATCTTAATTGAAATGGACATTTATTCAAAGTTTTAGTAAATCCCTAGTATCTTCTCTGAAATAGTATACACATACTTTATTGTGCATCAAATCTCAATGGAAAACTGAGGGAAAAAGGTTGATTTTTCACCCTACACTATCATCATTTTCCTTACTTCTCCAATCCACTGCAACTAAAAGTGTAATGTAACAAATTTAATTAGTAAACATGGTATTTGAGAATTCTAGAAAATGCCTGGGTTTCCTTTCTAACTGGTCCAATGCCCTGTATACCATGGAAATTGTGGAGCTGCCACTGATTTGGTGGCAATTTTGTGACAAAGTATTTAATTGCTTCATTGAATAAAATAAAGGAAAAGACACAGGGAGGGGAGAAGAATGGAGAAAAGTTAAGAAGACATGAAAGCAGGCAAATTCTGGCATTTTCAAATTACCAGAATCAAGAGCAGGAAAATACAAATTTCCATCTTTATTTGACTCTATGTGCTAATATCTTAAAACAATTTGTTATTCTTCTTGGAAATAAGGTGGCACTAATTTTTCAGTATTCCTTGATGTTATTTGTGACCATAAGTTTCAGTCATCTACCAAAGGCCAAATGTTTTCCCTGATAAGTGGATGATGATATATAATGGGGGTGGGGGTGGGGAGTGGAGGATGAGAGAAGAATGGAGGAACTTTAAATTACATAAAGGGAAATGAGAGGGAGGGGGGTATGAAAATGGTGGAATGAGATAGACATCATTACCCTATCCATGTACATGTATGATTACATAAATGGTATGAATCTACGTCGTGCAATCATAGAAATGAAAAGTTGTGTCCTATTTGTGTACAATGAATCAAAATGTAGCCTGTAATAATAAAAAACAATTAAAAAAAAGTTTCAGTCATCTTTTTCACTGCTGTGACTAAAAGACCTGACAAGATAATTAGAGGAGCGAAAGTTTATTTTGAGGCTCATGGTTTCAGTTCATAGATGACCAACTTCATTGCTGTGGCAGAACATCATGGTGGAAGAGTGTTGCAAAGAAGAAAGCTCAGAACATGGAACCATGAAGCAGAGAGCTCTTCACACTAAGAAGAAAATGTATACCCCAAAGGCACATCCCCAATGATCTTACCTCCTCCCATCATATC
Organism: Glaucomys volans; assembly: GCA_020662805.1. Classification (NCBI taxonomy): domain Eukaryota; kingdom Metazoa; phylum Chordata; class Mammalia; order Rodentia; family Sciuridae; genus Glaucomys; species Glaucomys volans. The sequence continues at coordinate 7,298 of JAJEJO010000179.1, forward strand.
CTACCTTACTACAGTTACCATTCAGTTAATCCCTATTAGGGGATTAATGCACTGATTAAGTTAAAAACTCTCCTAACCCAATCATTTCACCTCTGAATTTTCTTGCATTTTCTCACACATGAGCTACTGGGAGACAACTAATATCTAAACCATAATACTATATGTCTAAATTCTAACCAATGAAATGTTAACAGAAATTATTCACTTTTTCCATACTGGGAAACTGGACTCTTTAAAACATCTTTTACTTAGTTTCCCATTTTCCTTTCCTGGCTTACTATTGATGATCCTGTCTGTTGTGGAGGCTTCAATAGCGAATAAACCTGTATCTCTCAATTCTTACTTAGATGAGAACAGCTTGCAAGAGAGCAGGGACTAATCTCTGTTTGGGGACTTCATGTGAGCAACACATAAACTTTTCTCAATTTTGAAATATTTGGAGACTACGTTACTATGGCAGTTAATGTTGTCTTAACATCTTTGATTCTTCTAGTGATTTTTTCTTTCTTTTTCTTCTTTTATTTCTTTTTCATGTCCCAAACACAAATTAAAGGTCAGAATTGCTTAGAATCCAGTGAGAAGAAACTATACAAATAGAAATTTTAGAATCAATTAGATCCTCATTAAATGGAAATTACAACATAACTTTGCTTCTATTTATCATTTAAAAATATTCTTGTTTGCCTTAATTATTTCTTCCAGTACTATATAAACCTAATCAAGAAATAGAAACTATCAACAAATCAGAGAAAAAAAAATCTCTTACTTTATCCAGAAATCATTCCAAATCAAATCAAAGTGGCAATCCTCCAGACTCCTTTTTTTCACCTGGTTTTCTTAGTTCTCATATACAAAACTCATATAGAAGAGACTTCTGAAACTGAATTAAGCAAGCAGAACCCTTTTCTGCCATCAGCAATTATGGACATATGTCCAAAACTGAAAAGTTAATGCAATGAGAATCTGAAGCCTGGCCTATCTTAGGAAACAGATACCTTATTCTTCATCTGTTGTTGAAGCTGATTTGAGATGTTCAGGCTAAAACACAAGATCCTGTTGACAGACCATTGTGTGGGACAAGCAAATGAATTCCATTTAGGGGTTCATATACCTTTTAAGGGACAAGTGCATAATAAAAGTGAGAATTGTTTAAAACACATTATTTAATCATTCATTCGACAAATATTTACTAAGGATCTGGTCTATGGTAAGAACTACTCTGAGCACTGGTAATTCATGATAAAGTAGTGAATAAAACAGTTCCAGAAATAATACTGGATGGGAAGTTTGCCTTCTGAAATGTCAAGTATTTTTAGAGTTAAATTAATCATTAAAGGCTCAGTTCTCAGTTAAGATGTTGTGATTTCCAAGCTGTTTTTACAAAAGGCAGTACAGTCTTTCAATGGACCAAATTGATGCTCTAATCATTCTATTCTGTCGTTAAGTACTATGATGGCAAGAACAGATATTTTAACTAAAGTGGATGATGTTTTCTGAGTATGGATCTGGAAAAACTTATTTACTTATTATTAAAGTAGAATTTCAGGCCCTGACAAATTTGTGCTGAAAGCTGGTTTGGTTAATGCAGCAGAAGTGAGTAGATAAACTTGAGAGTAGCTTTTAGATGGAAATAATCAGCTTGGGAAGAGCATCAGTAGATGAGGCAGAAAGGAAGATTGGATTATTTAAGCAGGATCTGAGATATCTAGCATTCATTAGTTACAATCAAGACAAACATGCTATACCAGATATAGTAATGCACTTAGAATCAGCAAGGATGGAACCCAATTTTCAGAACATTTTAGAAATGGTCTGTGTGATCCCTTGACTTCTTAATCTTGATTGTTTCACTTGTAAATAATACTTTCAAATTTACTTATATATTAAAACATAAATTACAACACACATTGTTCTGTATCATCTTGTGCAAAATGCTGCATTCTTTCAGGCAACGTAATATAAATGTTCAGCACTGGGCAGAGGTGCATTTGACTCTGCTGTACTTCCTACTAAGTGCATTGCTTTCAACATGGGATCTGACTTTTCAAAGTTTCAGTCTCCTCATCTGTGAAATGACTCTAATGTTAATATCCTCACCATAATTTATGTAAGTATAAAATGAAATAAGCATTTTAAAAAACTGAAATGTTTTAACTGCTCAAGAAAAGTGAGTTACAAAATTTTTCACCAATTTGAATCTTAAATATCAAAGTAAATAAGATCACATGAAGAAAACTACTTTGAAACCTTCATAAAGTCAAAGTACAATCATTTAGTCTGGTTTCAGGAAATCAGGGCACCACTTAATTAAAACATGTGTGGGAAAACATGCTATAATGCAGCATTTAAAGGTCTTTCAGCCGTGCGCCATGGTGCACACCTGTAATCCCAGTAGCTTGGGAGGCTGAGGCAGGAGGATCTTGAATTCAAAGCCAACCTCAGCAACTTAGTGAGGCCCTAAGCAACTCAGTGAGATCCTGTTTCTAAATAAAATACATAAAGAGGCTGGGAATGTGGCTCAGTCGTTGAGTGTCCCTGAGTTCAATCCCCAGTACCCCCCCCCGCCCAAAATATAAGTTCTTCTGAAGTAGTTTCCCCATTAACTAGGAACTTCCTATGATTCTCCAGCTTCTTGGTCCATACTGCTTTCTTTGAGCTTTTCATTGTTTAATGTTTATCTAGTATTCATCAAAGTATAAATTAAAATATTTTCTATTTCCTTCACACTTGCTGGTGGTGTTACAGTTGTTAAGTTTGCTTTCAGTTGGCTACAATTGAATGTTGATAGCCTCAGTGATTACACATTTTTAACCATACTTGTTTTTATTTCAGAGATTAATAGGTAATATTATTTAAGATTAAATTTGTTAAAATTTCCTATGAATTCATAATGATATACATTAGGGTAGGGGAATAACTATTCAACACCTGCATGTGATTTAAGCTAGATGTTCTGAAAATTATGAAAGTTTAGTTCTGAATGGAACTATAAAGATCACTATACACCTTGCCCCTTAATTTAACCAACCAGAGATCTGAGAAATGCAAGGACACTTGACTTGGTTAGGATTTGAAAAACTGAAACTAAGCTCTGTTCTCTTACAACTAACTGAAATACATGACCTCTTTTATACTATATGTTATTTAAAATCATACTATAAGAAATATTTTATGCAAAGAAGGTAAAGTATAATTCACAGAAATACAGAAAAAGCCCAACTTGATTAAAGATTATAATGTGATCAGATAAATAATTAATAATTGGTACAGTTTTACTTACACAAAAATTGATTTTTAAGCCTTAAATTATATTAACAACTTATTCCTGAATTATACTGCAATTATGAATGTATTAGAATTGATTTTAAGATGAAACCAAATAGAAAATACTGAAGATGAAATGTTAAGACTATTTGTTAAACATTTAAATTATTTTATGAGTGACTATTCAGAATTAATAAAATAAATAATGCCCTCCTAACTAGCAGAATATGTGAAATGTAGGTAGTAAATTTTTGTTGAATGAAAGACTAAAGAAGTCAATGAGTAAATGAATAAATAGAGACCAAAGTTAGTAATTTCTTAGGCAACACTTTCTTAATCTGGTATGTTTAAAGTGCTTTGCAAAATTAGAGAAGAAATATCCAGGGAATCATGTGTTCAGAATTTTAGTTCCCCATGCATCCTTCAAAAATAAAAGGACTATTTCACACTTCAAAGGAAGGAAAATAAGAGAAAAAGCAGAGAGAAGTTGAGGGAAAGAGCAAAAGAAAGGGTAGTGATTGTTCTGTAAATGCTGCTTCTAGACATGTTTATTTAATTTGACTAGAATCATGCAAAAACCTGCTCACCAGATAGAATTGTAAATAGTAGAACAGCTGGACAGACAAAATAAGTTCTCTCAACCCTGTGGATTAGTTCATTCCCAAAGAAGAAGTGTTAAGAGATATCAGATAGAAATTATATAATAGCTATATGAATTCTTCATGATGGTTGTTAACATGCAATAAAGTTACAGAGCTTCTGTGTAATAAATGAAGAGTAAATTATGCAATCAAGTTCATTGCTCATTGTTTCTTTCCAATTTAAATTCAACTAGATATGCTAAAATTCAAAGATAGATGACTGCCATCTGTGCATATGGAATTTCTTTGTATGTCATTCACTAACCCAGCTAACTACATCTGAACATTTATAACAACTTCATTCATAACCATCAAAACCAGAGAGTGAATGCCTAGCAAGCCATGCTGCATAAATACACTGTGGTATGCTATTCAACAATAAAAGGAAATTTACTACTAAGTCACAAAAAACAGGGAGGAATCCTAGATGCAGATGGAGAAGTTTTAATGGGGCAGGAGGGGGAAGGCTTCTTCTCAAGTAAAAAGGTAGAGAATCAAGATCAAGAGAATGTTAGACTGACTTGAAGGAGGATAGAGGCATACAGCTTTTATAGTATCAATAGGGGAGGCAGGGATCCAGTCTCTCAGTGTCATCACATGTAGAGATGGGGTTTTAGTTGTATCAGAATTCTTCTTTATCATGCTTCTTCATGTCACACATGAAAGAGTTCCTGTAGGAGGGATGGGCTGGCTGGAAAATAAAAGCTATAAAATTTATTTATCAGGCATAACAACAGAAGACAAAATTATCTTAAAAAAGGCAATGGCATGACCAATTAAGCAGTCTATAAGGGTCTGGCTTTAACGAAAGAAGGAGCCCGCTCTTGATTTATTTATAGTGCTACAGATCAAAAGGGGACCAGAAGGAGTTTCTTCTGTGAAAAATAAGATGGTGGATGGAGTTAAGCAAGCCATTTGGCTCTGGCTGGTCATTCCCACATCCAGGGCTTGCATTTGAACTTCCTAGTGGTGAATCAACACAGGATAGCCACATGACTCAGGCAGTTCCTGAGGCCAGATCCTCCTGCCTAATAGCTCAACTTAGCTTGTTTTGCATACAATCCACAGGTGGCTCAAAACAACACATGTTCATTTTCATCTTGAGTATCTACCTTGAGATGTGTTTGTTACTTGGTTAATAAAGTAAAGATAAATATAGATTATTTAATGACTTTCTATGTATACATTTGCCCTTTACCACCTGGAATTTGCTATTTATTATCTGGGAGAATCACTGTTTTCAGAACAGAGCAGACTATTGTCCTATCTCAGTGGGTTTGATTTTGGTGACCTTATCTTTCTTGGCTCCAGCTTTTGGTATCTCTGATGACCACATAGTTTCAGAAGGAGGAGCTGGCTTCCCAACCTGCCATCTCCAGGGGTGTTATCTTACTTCCATAGCCTTGAAAACTGGTCTACTTTTTTAAACTCCTAGTTTTCTAATATGTCTTTTAGAGCCATAAAACAGAGAAATAGTTTGTCTATATCATTCCACCATGAGAGATTTTATCCCCTTAACCTTAAGCAAGTCCTATTTTTCATGGGAGGTGTCACCAGTCTGTCTCATAAATACTTTTGACAATGATTGGAGTCTCTAAAAACTAAAGTCATAAAGAACAGCACCTATGCAATTAGGTAAATGTGTAGCTTTCTCAGTGGAAGAGTTTGAATTTACATGTACAGGAGGGAAGGAAGCCAAATTCATGTGATAAGAATTGGAGTTGGAAAAATCAGTATTAATACATATTTATCTTTATATTATATATATTATATATATATACACATGCTTACATTTATGAATATTTATAGGTATGTGTATATGTACATGGTATTGTATGTCAATGTCATTTCTTGTCAGACTCATTAATTGATGTCTCACTGGCCTTTCTTGAGTATATGGAGTTCATTTCTACTTCATATCATCTACTTTTCCAGTTCTTTGATTTTTAATTCCTATGCATAATTCAGGACTGCTTTAGGTTGCCTTCTCTAAAAAGACTTCCCTGATGCTGGATCTAATCTAGGTCTCACTGTGATAGTAGTAACTGCACCTTTTACATTTCCTTCAGAGCACTTACCATGCTGTAGGATAACTTGTATCAGGAAATTTTCAAACCTCTTTCCATAATGTTTGTCATTCTTCGCATTGTGGAGTATTTCCTTCTCTTGATACCAGACAAAGTTAAGAATTCTCTCCTAACCAATAGAAAGGTTCTGAAGTGATGGAAGATAACTTTAAGGTCAGAAAAAGCCATACAATGCAATGTAGATTCCTCTTAACTCTCTTTGAATGCTTGCTGGCCCTGGAAAGTCAAAGTTGAATGTAAGATGTCAAAGATCCATGTCAGAAGCCTAAGTGTCTTGAAATAGTCATGCTAGAGAAGTCAAGTGTAGAAACTCTGTTCATCAGTTCAGCTGAGTTCCAGGTTGCCGTCCCTGTGAATGAGTTTTGCAGCAAGTCCACTCCAGTTGAGCTATCAGATGACTACAACCCAGATAACATCTAACTAACTACATATGAGACTGAAGGAAGAACTTCTCATTCACACCTTTCCTAAATCCTAAAACCTCACAAGATAAAATTGTTATACTGTAAATGAAAATGTGTTATGCAGAAATAGTAACTGTTTCAGTCAGCTTTCTCATCTCTGTGACCAAAAGACTCGACAAGAACAATTTTAAAGGAGAGAAAGGTTATTTGGAGGCTGTTTCAGAGGTCTCAGTCCATAGACTGACTCCATTGCTCTATGCTCAAATCGAGGCAGAACATATGGTAGAAGACTGTAGTAGAGGAAAGTGGCTCAGGACATGACCATCAGGAAGCAGAGAGAGGCTTCTCTTACCGAGGACAAAATACATGACCCACTTCCTCCAGCCATACCCCACCTGCATACAGTTATCACTCACTTAATCTCTATTAGGGATTAGTGAACAGATTAGGTTAAAATTCTCACAACCTAATCATTTCATATCTAAACTTTTTTGCAATGTCTCACACATGAGCTTTTGGGGACTCCTCATATCTAAATCATAACAGTAACCAAAATAATAGATATGTAGGTGACCATGGGTTTAATATTTTCTTCTCCTTTGTACTGAAGTATGCATATGTGGAGAGAGACAATAATATATACCGAGTAGACAGGAGAGTGCACTTTATTTATTGAAGGAATAATGTTGATGGGGTAGTAATTTCTCAAATAATTTACATGTGCATTATAAAATATTTATTTAATGAACTCGTTACTTTTATGAATAAAAGTCAAAATTTTTCAGAGTTTTAATGCAGAGTAACGTGTAAATACAAATATTTAATTTCAAAATAAATTTAAACAATGTTATTATGGATTTTATTCTTTCCAATAACTTTAATTACATTCCGACCTCACAAATTGCTGGTGGAATTTTATTATGCAAATTGGAATGTCTACTTTGAAAAAAATTTTAGCAGATTCTTAAATTTTTAAACATAATATGATTTCTTAATTTACCACATGAGTCAGCAATTTTACTCCAAGATATCCAAAAAAATTAAAACGCATGTTCACACAATGACTTGTGTATGAATATACACCACACAAGGGAGGACCATCATTTATTAAAGATGATTGTTCACTGGTGTTCCCTCCCAAAGAGATGTTTCATTATTGCAATAGTAGAGGGTTTGTTTTTTTTTAAATTGGCCAATCATGAAGCATTAGAAAATAAAAATGAGGAAGTTATCTGCTTTTTTTCTGTTTAAATCAGAGTTGTAGAGTACAACTCTGATTTAAACAGAAAAAGCTCAAGCTACTCCTGCAGTTTGTGCACCATTTTGATATGTTGTTGATTTTTCCTTATACTCCTTTACCTTTTTGATATGTTGTTGATTTTTCCTTATACTCCTTTACCTTTGCTAAATTTTATACTACCCAATTATGATTTCTCAGACTTATAAGAAGGCTACAACCTCTCAGTTCTTTCCTTATTGTCTTTTTTTGTTTTCCAAAGTATGCAATCTTTATTCTCAGATTGTAAAATAGGGAAATAACTTTGTCAGTTGCACATATTAGTGGACTTATTAACCTTTAATATTTTTAGAAATAAATACCAGCATCTCTTATCCATCATACAGATACGATTTCTTCCTTGTGATCAACTTTCTTATTTTCACTTATTTGGAGATGTGCTCTGGTGTCCGTTTTCCTACTCTGGAGGTAATATAGCTAGATCGCACTTTTGTAATATGTTTCTCACCACAGGACTTTTGAAACTGTGTTGTGAGACACTTCATAAGACAATAAGCTCAAGCTACTCCTGCAGTTTGTGCACCATTTTGATATGTTGTTGATTTTTCCTCTCAGTTTCCTTGTGTGGTGATATAAACCTTCAATTCCTGTGGGTGGAAAGAGCGCCCATCTTTGTTAAAATCTATATTGTTTTAAGAGCAACATTCCTTCATATCTCTGGATGACCATTAAATCATATATAATTTTTCAGTCCAGTGATATACATGGGTAATTTGACATTTACTAATTACACTGAATGTACTAATATTTTAACTTTCCATAAATTTCAAACTTGCCCTCCAATATTATTTATTACTTCATGTTTCTATAATGTAGCTTATTTGAAGAAAATTGCTCACTTCCTGCTTTTATTCTATCTTCTCATATGAGCTGGACCTTAACAGAATATGTCCAGGAGAAACAACTTACTTAATAAATGTATGTAACTTAACTAATAGCATGAAATCAAGAGGATCTGGGGTGAAGGATTTCAGAGTAACCACTTCCCTTACAAATTCAATAAATTATGATCAATCTGTCTTCTGTTTGATTGAGCTTGTTAGAAATCTGAAAACGTGATAAGCAAAATATTACTTCATTGATGCCCTAATGTTTTCAAAACTGCAACAACTTTCCATTTAGTCTTTCAGAATTATTTTTGTCAAATCATTTTCTATATATAAAAACATTGTGATTTCAGTTATTTTCAAATGTTGGTCCATTTTCTGTATTTTTCATCTCTTACATTTTAAAAGCATTTTATTTGCATCCTACTCTATTATTCATCCAATTTATTTTATCTTTTTTTTTAAACAAAATTTTCTTAAGTCAAGTACTCTGATCAAATAGGAGCTCAAATTCAAATTATTGGAAAGATGGTTCCCTTTTTCCTATCACATAACTCACATTGGTATTCAGAGTGGCCTCATTTATAACCTTACATTTTTAGTTTTCTTCTGATTAAAACTAGATTGTCTTCCTTGTGTTTTGTAGTTCTTCCTCTATATAAACAGGAAAAAGTAATTTTCCACTAATGTCTCCTTGATCATGGTGCTGCTAGAATATGGATAAATTCTAAACCTGGGTTCCTCTTTTCTTTAACTTCTCAAAAGCTACAGAATGTGTTTAATGTTTGTGAATAAATGCTTTGAATCAGTTGCCTGATAATGAATAAGAAAACATTTTAATTGAGAAATTATACACAAGTTGAGGCACAGAATTGGTTCTAAGGTATATGTCACATCAGAGCAGCTCTTTGATCGAAATTACAAAAAAGAAGTCTAAAGAAGAAACACTATCAAATTTGATTCCCTATATCCATTTCTATGTATTTCCTACAGTGGAATTGTAAGCCTATCAGTCTCAACACTATCAGACTGAAAAAAAAACATTAAATGCCTGAAGTTTCTGTGGCAGAGACTGTGAGTGTTCACCAACAATAATTTCATTTTCTTACCAAATACTTAGCTATGCCATATTTTATAATTTCCCTCAAACACAGAAGGCAATTTTCTGTGGCCTCATTGATAAAACGTAACAGTTATATACATTCATTTCAAACTAAATGGTCAATATATGTGTTTCTTTCCATTCCACCCTCTTCCTTATCTTCCAGGGGAATACAAGGTCCCTGAGGATCTAGAACAGTAGCAGCACAAGAGAACAGGAGTCTGAGTCTCTGAGGGTCAGATGGAGGCAGCTCAACTGGAGCATTTGCAATGGACTAACATGGATAAATAATAGCCTTTTGTTGCTTTAAACCATTGATGATCCAAGATACACCAATAGCAGTGAGTGGCAACTAAACCAATATTAGTTATTTTAAATTTTTAAGAATCCCCAAATATTTGATATTTGTTTTTAAATTGGTCTTACTGATAATACAGCAGGCCGCAATACTACAGATCCATATTATAGAATACAGAATACATAGTAAGAGATCATCTGCAATCACCTGGAAGAAATGTGTGAGAAACCAGGTAGTTCCAGAGAGTTCCAGAGAAGTGGTAGTAGGGGGTAATAAAGTGTGTGTGTAATTTTGAGGCTTCTTTTCTTTTTCTCTTCTTTTTCTTTCTTTCTTTTTCTTTT
>JAJEJO010000179.1:17658-111295 GCA_020662805.1 Glaucomys volans
AGGGTCTTAAACATGCTAAGAAAGCCTTCCACCACTCAGCTACATGTCCAATCTTGTGTTTGACAATTTGGGCTGCCTTTCAAAGCTATTGTAACACGGAAATTAGCAAAGGCAGAAAATAGCTGAATTTCAAAAAAGTATTAAAGAGAAGATAGGAAGGCTAGAAAGCTTAAAACTTAAACAATTAGAAAATTGTGTGAACACTCATCTACTCACACTATCACGTTTTCCCTATTCCACCAATCATAAATGCTTCTATTTACATGTAAGTGGCCTTTCCCCTGGAAATTTTAGAACTGCATGTGAATATTCTGATTTATTTATTTATTTATTTATGCTTTTTTTTAGTTATAATACAACACCAGGGTACACCATGACACAATCACAAAAACATGGAATCCAATACACTCTGATTCAGTCTCCAACACTTCTCCCTCCCCTGCCCCCTCATTGATCCCTCTTCAATCCATTTATGGTTTCCTTTTTTTTTTGATATGTTATTTCTTTTCAAATTGAATAACAGCAGCACATGGCACACAGTAGCTCCTCAGCTCAAAAACATTGTGCTGTTGTATCATGTGCTGGCAAGCACTTGAAATAGTGCCCAGCAAATAATCGGTAGGCTAAGTAAAATAAGCCAGAAACAGAAAGTGATTATTGCATGATCTTGCTCTCATGTGGAATCCAAAATAGTTGGTCTTAAAGAAGTTGAGAATAGAATGGTGGTTGCCAGAGGCAGGAGAGAGCAGGGGAAAAAGAGGGATGGGTGCTAAGTTACAGTTACATAGGAATAAGGTCTGGTGTGCTATTGCACAATAGCATGAATATAGATAACAATAATGTACTATGTATTTCAAAAGGCTGAAAGAAAAGATTTGAATGTTTTCAGCTTAAGGGAATGATAAATTTAAGGGAGGGGAGATAGACATTTTTAATCAGATTTAAGCATTGCACAATGTATATATGTACTGAAAGATTATATGGTACCCTATTAATATTTACAAATTTTAGGTTTTTTGTATTGGCTAAATATACATTTAATTTCTAAAATGTATGAAAATCCACATAAATAACTAAGAGAAAAAAGATATTGAATGTGTTTATGTTTTCAATGTATTACACTAATTCTTTTTAAAGATCAACAGGCAATTATAGAGTAGTGAAATGTGTTTCTATTTTTGTAGTCTCAAGTATACACAAATCACAAGAAGAAAAAAGAGATTATCTATGCAAGAGGTGACATGAATGCAAAGGTATTATATATGTTTACAGAATCATATACATATAGTTTTATATATGTGCAAAGTCACTCTCTGCAAAGTCATGACACTGTCCTTTAATCAAAGATGACCAAGAACAACTTCATATGAAGGCAGTTTCTTGGCTCTTTGCAACAAGACAGACTGCCCATCATTGAGAAATAAGAGGCATCCCAGTAAGAAGGATCATGAGGAATATAAATGGTTTCAGCTTCTTTTTTTTTTTTTTTTTTTTAGGTTGACACAGACTTTTTGAGATTTATTCATTTTGCAGCATCTATCAGTACTTCATTCATTTTTACATTAAGTTAGGTATAATTGTTAGCTAGGATACCTAAGATATCAGTTGAACAATTATTACAGACAATAAGAAAAGTCAATGAGATGGCTTGGGTTAAAAAAAATCCTATATAGAAATAGTTTGCATAAATTAATAATGGTCATTTAGAAGATACACATGCATGCATATATGTATATATAGAGATGCATGTATGCATATATAAAAAATCACATAATTAAATATTTTTAGAAATCACACAATTTCACCTCACAGCAATAAAATATGAACTTCCAAGTCTGAGCATTGGTTTCAGCTTCTGTTGGGTAATATTGGGGATATTTGAAAGGGCAGTGTTTTGCTCTTTCATTCAGTGCTAGAAACTAAGAAAAATTGCATGATTGGGCATTTTAAATTGTTTCATGGTGGTCATGGGAAAAAAGGAGCAGATTAAAGTTATATTTGTTATAGTTAGAAAAGGAAACATAATAACTTAAAAATCTCAATACATTCTAGTTTATCTTTTTCTCAGGTTTCATCCTTCTAAAAATCATAAATTTATATTAAAGATAAAAAGTGGACTTTGACCACTATCAGACTATTATTTTTCCAAAAAATTTATATGTTCAGAGAAATTACTTTCTTTGCAATGAGTTAAAAAAGCAAGTTGAGAGTTCTCAAAATTACCTTTTCTTCCCATATTTTTAAATATAAAATCATACTAATAATATAATTTTCTGAGCAAAATAACTCAAATATAATACAGAAGCATACCTTGTTTCCTTATCTTTGAAAATATTTCTTCAAATTTAAAAAAAAAGTTACTAGAAAATGTGAACTCATGAAAAATATATATACTTGAAATAAACAAGTAGAAATACAACTGAAAACATAATACACACAACTGTTTTCAAATTAATGGTGCATCTTATCATGACTCAATGTCAAAACTGAAGACACAATTCCTTATTAAATTTTTGAAGAATAAGACAATATTTCTTGTGAATTGTAAATCAGTAAGCACCGAAGATTGGTGACTAAGAAAAAAATATTAGAAGGTAATAAAAGTATAATCAGAGGCAGAGAAATATGGCAGCTGAGTAGGATTCTCCCACCATCCTCTCTCCAATAGGTACCCAAGTTGAACTCCTACTCAAGCACTAAACCATTTTCGAAGAGCTAAGAAATTCAGGTGAAAGACTCTAGTACCTACCTTTAATAAAACAAAATGAAAAAATGCATTAAAGAAGTCAGGAAGCAATGATATAGAGCAGCATCCTTCCTTATTTTAAGGACCCCAACAGGAAAGAGATTCCTTCCACTTGGTAAGGGGAGAGAGAGAGAGTTCTTAGACTTGAATTCCAGTACCAGAACCACCTCCATGATACCTAGTGCTGGGTAAGCCCAATGACCCTTACTGCCAAGCTAACACCCCTAACCTTGGCTATGGTAACTATTAGGCCACATGGCAGCTGACTGTTTCCTTCACCCCTTCTCCAACATCTTGTCACAGAGGGGAAGACAGAACTCCACCCTCTGTAGTGCAGGGCACAAATGCCAACACAAGGCTTTGTCTCAGAGCCCAGTGCCAGGCCCATTAGATGAGGGGAAGCACCTGTTAGAAACCTAAGGTTCCACATGCAGGCCAGAGCTCACAGACAGAGCCTATAGTCCAGCATAGCATCAGACCTGTGCCCTGATGTGACAAGATTTGTGTTTCTTCTTGCATTCGTTGTGGCTTTGGAATGGGCCCAAGGCACTTGGTCTCCTCCAGAGACTGCTCAGGCCCTTGCAATTGTAAGATTTCTTTTGATAAAGCTTAACATTAACCATGGTGATCAAGTGACTGTCTCCCTTATGCATTCCAAAACTCAGCAACACAGCCTTCACAAGCACTCCCAGACAGAGCTCACCACCTGCCCTGGCATCAGGCAGAGACCTGAGCCTTAGTAGAATGTACTAGTGTTTTGACTTGTATCCTTGCTAGCTGTGGCATAGGCCCTGGTGTACCCTGAAAATATGCAGCCCTTGAAAATGAAAGACCCAGGTGTGACACAGTTTAGCATCAACCTACATGGCCAAGGGACTGCCTTCACCAACCCTACCCCAGTCTCAAGCAGCATAGCATGATACAAGACCTCATTTGCTGGGGAATAAGACAGGGGAGTATGTATAAGCTTTTCTCTGGGTTTTAGTGTCAGGCTGGTGAAACCTAGTACTGAGCACATCCTAACATCTCCATTCCCAGGTCCACCAAGGGAGAGAACCTCTGGAATACCTCTAGTCTATCACCTGCATCACCAGCCAGCATCACCTGTGGCTGACTGATATGGTCTTGGGCCATGAGTCCACCTCAGTAATAGGCAGTCCATGGGAGTATGGGCCTTGGTCTGAGCTGTGTTCTACTGGTTTTGGTAGGATGTGGGCTTAGGGTGTGACACAGCTTCATGGCATTGGTAATCACAAATATAGGATAGATTTTTGAACCTGGTCACTCTATGGTGACTCTGCCCAGAATGAGGTTGAATTTCATAGTGCCTAATGACAGGAAAATGACTGCAGATGAGGTATCTAGGCCAATCCTGGCCACAGGGAAAGGCTTGTGTGTATGGACTACTCTATATTCACTCTCCTGTTTCTTTCTGAGCAATACACCAATAGTGTTTGGTGGAAAAACCTGGGCTTGAATTCCTCTCTAGTACTGAAATCATGAGACACCAGCAGAAGACTCTCATCCAGTCTGGACTTATGTTGAAGTAGTCGAAGTGACTACAGATAAAAGAAATAGATCTCCTGTTGACCTACTGTACCAGCATTCACAAACTCTCACAAGTGTGTCTTTACAATATTTGGTTCAAAATGTCATTCAAACTAGAACAGTATGAAAAATTACAGGATTTATTAACTTTTTATTCCCTGTGTATTTCTCAATAACTATTTCTGAGAGGGGACAGACAGATGTGAATGGTGGGAATAATTATATAAAATAGGCCCACTGTACTGGCCCCCATGTTTTCTCTTTTAAATATAAAAAGCAATTTATCTGAAGATAAGTCTGGTTTAAGTAAACAGAATATGTTATATTCCCCATCTAACCACCTGTTATCTGCAGGAGAAATGCATTTTGAAATGATCAAAATGCTCATAATAGAACACAAGTTACTCTGAAATGGGAAAACTTTGAAACCCTTACATAGACCGGATTCCAGAATTCAGGGAGATAAGGATAATTTCCCTTAACCTTAAAATCTGAAAGGACAGGTTCCAATTAGAACTAGTCACCATGAGCCAAAGTGAACTTAGAGTTGTCATGGCAGTGGGGACTTGAAAGGATGATGTCATTCTGCCCTCATTCAGAAGTCAAGAGGTGGACCTCAGTGTGACTCTCTGGAAGCTTCCCTGGGACACTATATACTGGAAGGCAGAAGTGACATGCTATCCCTCTCTCTGAGAGGACCCACTTTCTCCCTTGAGAGTGTCTACCCCTTCTAATAAATTCAATCCTGTAACTCTGAGGGACATGTCTGAAGTCTTTCTGACCTGATTGCAAGAATCAGGGCTTGAAGGGAACTATAGGCTGCCTCAGTTTCATGGAAGGCCCAGCCCTGTAACATTTTCATCTTGGTATACTTAGAGAGTCAGCTATGTGAATCGACATCATTCATAAGAAAATTAATCCTCCTCACTTATCATATTACCTAAATACACTTTTTATAATTTTTTCAAATCTCATAATTCAATAACAGACACAAGAGAAACTCCACATTGATAGTTTTGTCTCAGTTTATTCTAATATGTCTTAATCTCCTTGTTGCTCTTAGGTGAATTCTTGCAATTAGGAGACATCCCAGCACCACTCTTAGCAAGAGGAGTACATTTAACAATAGCAACAATATGTTTATCTTCGTGAACATTCATTTTTGCCAATAGACCTACCTGAAAGCTTTTTATCTAGTGTGTTAATTTTATTTCAGAAACACTAATCTCCTGTTGACCTACTATATAAACATTCAGAGACTCTTAAAAGTGTGTCAAGAGGACCTGTTTTTTTCTAAATAGCTTTTATTTTTTAAAAGTTAATATGCGCATTACAGGAAAAATAAAAATAAGCAAAGAGCAAAGTCATACAGTTACAAGCAACTTACGACTAGCTCTTAAAGAACTCTAAGGAAACAACTAGGAGACATCCTTCAATAAAAATAGACATGACATCTTGGTATATGGACAAGGGTAAACAACCATATACATCACCACCAAAAAGGCAAGGTAAATAATTCTTTAGCAATAATACTTTTTGTGAATAGCTTCTACATTTTAATGAATCAATCTCTCTCTCTTTCTCTCTCTCTTCCTTCTCTCTTCAAATCTTTGTTACCTTTCAATTACCCACTTACTATAATAATTTATTTAACATAACATGAATGCAGTCACAGAGCTAAGTGGCAGAGCATGGATTCATAATAGGTCGCATCATTTCAAATACAGGGCATTTAACCACCAACCTAAGCAGAAATGGAATTTTAACACTCATTGCTATATTTATTGATTGCTCTGCATCCTCTTAAGTCAATTAATTTTAGCTGTTTTTAAATACTTTTATTAAAACATGCACATTTTTTAAATCTAATATTTTAGAATCAAATACCGAAAGATTTGTAATGCAAAGTAGTGATCCTTGCCCCACCCTACCTGATCTCCAATTCCATTCCTTGGAATATTTTATTTACTCCTTTAAATATATACTCTGGGCATATGCTTCTGCCTAATTTTTTTTTTTTTTTTTTGGCTCTGTCCTACAAATGTTGTCACTATCCATGTACAGTTTTTTATAGTGTTGCACAGTGTTGATTCAGTTACATATTTTCACCATAATTTTCCTTTTGACCAGGTGCAGTGGCATATGCCTATAATCTCAGCAATTCAGGAGGTTGAGGTAGAAGGATTGCAAGTTTCAAGGCCAGTCTCAGCAACTTAGCAAGGTCTTAAATAATTTAGTGAGACCTTGTCTCAAAAAATAAAAGGCTGGGAATATATAACTCAATGATAAAGTAACCCTGGATTCAATCCCTAGTACATCTAAACAAACAGAATTTTCCTTTTCCTTCTCCACCAAAATATTACTATTTTAGTTCTTCCCTTTGATAAATAATGTGATAAAATGTGATAATAATGTGATCATTGACATTTTTCTCATAAATTTCTTCACAATGCATTTTGTAAGTTCATGAGATAAATGATCATAACCCACAAGCAATACTTTTTCAAATTTAACTAACGGTTATGTTACAGGGTTGGGGCCTGTCCCGTAGAACGCAGGCAGGAGCTCAAGTCCTTGGATGCTGGTTCTCATGAAATCACTGGAAAGAATTCGAGCAAAACACAGAGTACTAAACAAAAGTTTAACAGTGATAAGATTTATTTTAGTATCTTTTTATTTTTGTGATAAATTGTTAATGCAATGTGAAATGATATATGCTATGGATTATTTTCCTTATTTAGCTTTGCTAATCCTTTATTTTGAAAATACATATTTTTCATGCCATATTTTCCTATGACATAGTCTTAATTTTTCCAAACATGTTATATTATATTCTTTGCACAGATCTTTCTTTTCCGGAGCACTTTCTGTGCCTTGGACACTACCACCTATCACATTCATCTCTGATCTACATTTGCTACTCTGTTAAGCCTTTCACAGATTCATTTAGAGATTTTCCTCTGCAACTACCTTGGGTTGGTTCTACTGTGTCTTATGTCTCCATCTAAATGTAGTCCTTTGTGATCTTGAGTCCATCATCAAATAATTTGCTTAGAATGAGTTTGTAGATCAAATATTTGATCTATGAACTCCTAAAAAAAATCTTTATTTTACCTTTATGTTTGATTGATAGTTTGGCTCTTTATAGAAATGAAGTTTCAGAGTAATTTTCCTTCAAACACTGAAAAAAAGAGCAGTATTTCTGAGGAGCATGATAAATTGTCTCCCTAGATAGCGATGTTAAAACTGAACACACTTGACATTCATGATCATTTAACTTTCTTGTAATTGACCAAATGCATGTTTATTTAATAAAACATTCCTGAACCTCAATAAGAACAGGGGTAATCTGTGGCAATGAAAATACAACTTTCTCTAATATATCAACAAAATACATAATAAGCTGACATACTCCTTACTTCAACTTCTGTATTTCCCATCCAGGTATTCTATCATTTGGAGCCAACAAGAGGACATGATGGTCACTGATATAAGTTGTATAACCTCTCATTCTTGTAGAAAGTTTCCTCCAAGCCATCATCTGAACTGGAATTTCAGAAGGACATTTTCTTTTCTGTTTGCCAGATTAGGGTATTAACTAAAGTCCTGAATGAAACAACAACAAAATCATAGCCAGAATGTTTGCAGATTCCAACCAAAATGGGTTTCTGCCCCTTTCAGTGCAGAAGAGATCCAAGTAATAACCTTGCCTATAAGTTAGTGTTTGATTTTTCTCAAAGAATGGTGTTTATATCCAAGGTTGGTCTCTTTTGGAGTGATAAGGAGCAGCTACTGTTCTTTGCAAACCTTGTTTAAGGGAAGCCCATAGTATCAGGCCCATACATAACCTCCATACCCACTTTCACTATTACTACTCATGCATTTAGAACTGAGGCTAATTGCAACTGAAGTTGGTTTAAATCAAATGGCCAAATCATTAGGATTGCTTATCATCTCTTCATGGTGAATGCTTTCTGGAGGACATCAATAAGCAATATATAGTCTTCATGCTTTCTGCCTCAATTAATAGATCTATCTGTGTGTTATTTTTCCAATCATCCTTCTTATAACTTTTCAGTCTTTCCAGTTTGAGAATGCTAACCATCTAGAATAATCTCCAGTCTAGACTGAAAAGATTCCAACTCTGGAATCTACATAACGGCATTTTCAGAGTCTCCTGAGTGGCTGAAGTGCTCAATAAGATGCATTGTTGAGGTTCATGGAATTCCAATCTCTCCCAGCCCTATGTTAATATTCAGTTTTCTGTTCTACTAACAACATTTTGGAGATTATTTTCTATCTGCTTATAGTCTTGACCCATGTGGATTGCTTTATTTGACAATGACTTAAGGGAATCCTTACAAATTTCTGGAGTATGCTCCATTAAAGGCTTTCCTATTTTCTCGTATCCTGTTAAAAAAAAAATCTGTATGTCAACAGCTAAAAATGGAAATTTCTTAATATTTTGTTCTGCCAGTCTATTGGGCTCTGTTTGAACTCATTCCCTTGAGGTAAAGTGAAAAAGAATCTGCAATCGAAGATTTTGATTTTCCTGGGGATCACCTTGTGACTTTCCATTCCATCAATGATTCTTGTTCCACAGTGTCTATTATCCAGTATCTGAAAATGGTTTACCCAGTTTCACACTTGTTTATGGTAGGAAAATTTGCCTGGTACCAGTTTACCAGTTATTCCAATACAGACAGAAGCAGTCTGGCTATTCCTTTTTAAATAAGTCAAGTACTGTATCAATGCCTACATTTTAAAAGGAAATGGGAAAATATATTTGTTAATTCATAGATAAATACAGAACTTTTAGCTTTAACATGTTCATGTGTTCTATAATAGTTTTCACATCATTAGAAATTATATTTTGGGATAATATTAGAGTGGAACAATACCACCAATATTTTCCAGAATTCTTGCAGTGAGTGCAAATTATTAGAAAAACAAAATGCTGTAAGTGAAATTGCCTTAGGCTGCTTGAAAGAATATAAGCAACCACTTAATAATCTTTGTAGACATGTGTTTTAGAAATCTAATTCTTGAAATTCCTTGTGTCAAGTAATAAATTTGTATATATTCATCAATTATTTTAGAACCAAAAACTAATATCATACATTTATGTATACCCTAAAAGCACATTTCACTTACTTTTTGAGTTAAAAGTATGCAACCTTCATGTTAAGGAACTATGTTGGTGTTTTAAACTTCTTTTGCATTAAAAAAAATGAAACAATTGAAAATTAGTAGTTGCTTATTGAATATCTTAATTAAAAAGAGACCAAGTAAACTTTAAAATTGTTCTTTCTACCAATAATTTTATGTTCTGTATACAATTTCCATGTCACATGGCATTAAGATCATAAATTATATACCATTTTTTCTCTCCATTAATAATTTCAATTTTAATACAGAAGTATTTATTTATGTATTTATCTCTACTAATCTTGGCTTTTCTTTTGAAAGTGTTATTTTCACATATATTTATCCACACCCTCTGCTTTTCTGAGAAAAGTATTGCAAATGTTGATTTTGATCTACATGTTATTATACTTATTATCTGAGTTTTAAAACTTTTTTCTGTAATGGTAAACCAACATCTTAAGGTTCTGGCTGTGCCTTTGGGATTTATATCAAATTTTTATTATTTTCATATTCAAATTGTAATTAAAATGGGAAATTGTTATTTTGACTTTCAGAGACCCTTGGTGGAAAAACAGCAATGCATATTTTATGTTATGGTGCAATGTAGAATGGAGTAAATTTCAAGCTGAAGTGTTAATTGTATATTTCTGATGGAGAATAGATAGGTATTAGTCAGATTACAGTTGTAATAACATAATGAGCAGGCATCGAAAAAGGGAACACTTGGGCTGGAGTTGGGGCTTAGTGGCACAGTGCTTGCCTGGCATATGTGAGGCCCTGGGTTCAAGAGTCAGCACCACATGTAAATAAATAAGTAAAATAAAAGATCCATTGACAACTAAAAATAATACTAAAAAAGAAAACATTTTAATAAGGTAAAAACTTTATCAGAATCAGAGTGAAGCTTCTTTTGCAAATAACTATAAATGTTCATAAAGTTTGCCAAATCCCTTCTATGTAGCATTTCTAGATATATTTTCCCACTTATTTCTACAAAAAACAAACTATCAAGTATGTTTTAAACTGAAGGAAAAAATGATCGTGTTTCATCCTTTTGATATGTTGTCAGAAGGTGCTACAAGCCAGTGGGAAGTCACCCATAATGCACATTGAAATGTGTCACCAGAGAGCACTCTGCTGATTATAGGACTGTTGAAGGGCCAGGAAAGAACTGAAGCAGCAAAATGCAAAGAGATGAAATAATAGGAGAGATAAGCAAACTTTTTATTGTCAGATGATAATTTGAAACTACAAATTATTTATGCAAAGAAATTATTAATAATAATACATTAAAATGAGACTATTTAAAGAAAATTACCATTATACAAGTATCAATTTTGGTTACTTAATGCTTTTGTTGATTGAACAATCTTGCATTGAATCTATATGGGCTTACATGTGTCATATGGCACTATGTAGGAAGCAGTATGGCAGTGACACAAGTCATGCATGATTACAGAGATAAAGTTAGTGCAGTTGATGTTAATAAATACAATATAATATGGCAAATGTGAGAGAAGTATGCAGAGCCCACGACTGTTCCAGAAGAAGGAGAAATTACCTTTGGAAAAAGTGAGATTTTCAGGAGAAAAATAAATTACTGGATTTCAAGGACCTATAAAATGTCTGTGTGGTAAAATAGTAAATAATAAAATGAAGATGAAAAGAGTTAACAAAAATCTAAAATCAAATGACTATAGGATTCATTAAACAGAATAACTGCTTGAAAATAGTCTAGGTTCCTTGCATTATGCATTTTAAAGATGAAGAGTGTCAAATAAATCTAGATAAAAAACCCTGTTCCATACTATGAAGGATATAGAATTTGCAGTTGAGTTATAATTTGATTGACAAAGAGCACAAAATTTAGATTACTGTGCATGAGCTCCTCTTACCTGTTCTGATTTTTGTTGCTGCAATTGCTTGTTTTGAAAAGAACTTCTAGTTAGGGAAGTTTAATTAAAATAGTACTCTAGAACCTGGATGAGATAATAAATATAATGATTGTATATAATGAATGTAATGACAGGGGAAAGGGAGACAGAGTTGTGAAAAATTACATACCAGTCACAGATTAATATCTAGAATTAATTTGGACATTTCTTCTAACATGCAATAAAGTTAGAATCTTGTAAGAAATAGAAAAGTTGGAAAGAATGGGTTAGGGAAAAGAAGAAAACTTGGAAACTTTAAATTTGGGGTTTGGGCAATATCTCTGGGTAAGTTTGTGAGGTACTTTGCAATGTACCTCTGAACTTAAGGCATGAAAGCAACTGCATGATTATTATGATTTGGAGCAAAATTGTAAGGAGTTCAGGCTGGGTGGATATGAAGGGTGTCACATGTCCTCCATAGGTAGTATTTCAGATTCTGGAGAATTTCTATAGCTAGTAGTATCAGGGATGTTTCAGGAATAACATTTAGAGTTATTTATAAAATAGAAGAATTTTTTATAAAATGAAAGAGAAATAGAAGAGTTTTTTTTTTTTTTTTATAAAAGTATTACTAGTGAGGTATGAATGCCTTCCCTACAAAAAGAGGTCAGTGATCAGTCGAAATGCATGTAAAGAAATTGTGTAATTTTAGAAAGTACATCAATAAGATGCAATGATAAAGTGTCATTTGTAAGGGGCTTTTAGGGATATTGAAAATCAGGTCTAACTAGCTTTTAGTTAATGTTTAACCAGCATTCTTTAGGGAAGACATTCTCTTTAAGAGACATGATTACACATTTGTCTTTAATGGCACTTTTTTTCAGGTGGACCCAGTGTCCTTTCATGGCCTGAGTAAATCTGGCATGCTTTACCATTATTGCTTCAGGAGGCAGTTTCTCTAGCCTCTTGTAAAGAAAGTATGGCATAAGAGATTATTTTATGTTTTGGAGATCAGATAAACTTTGGTTAAAAATCTAATTTTCTGACACTTTAACTCCAGTGAATTCTTGTTGCTAGGAAGCAAACATTCTATGCTGAACTCAGAATCCTGTCTTCCATATTGAAATCCTAGACTAGTATTTCAAATTTATGTAGCTTCTACTGTCAAATTTGAAATATTTTTTCCAATTGATCAATAGCATGATTTTACTCCCAGAATGGAAACCCTGCTGAACATATTTATAAATCTGAAGGTCCAAGGAGAGGAACTATTCACTCATTTAAATTAAATTAAATTCTAACTGAAACACCCAGAATTTTTGGTTTCCCCTCTTACTCCTTTTCCTCGGTTATCTGTTCCAAAGTACCTCATGGGTTAGTTGCCATCCAAGAGGCTTCCAGGGTCAGGAAAATAAATAGCTTAGAAGTTATTATTCATAATTTAGTAAGTACCATTCATTTTCAGCAGTAATAACCTAGATAGAATTTAAATAATGATAGATACATGTCTTTCTTCTTTAAAGAGGCATTAACTATATGTGATAATAATCTGGCATTTAGTGTGATCACTTCAAAGGGAAAATATTTTTTCAATAGTCAGGTACAAATCAATTTCATGCATTTTTGTAGGCATTTTTTTCTTAGATTAAGAAAAAGTCAAGATCAATTATTTAACATAGTGACTGACTCCAAGAGGCAAGAAAATTAACAATTGAATTTTTTTGGAATGTTTAACAAATTATTCTTCTTCATGTTGCTTTGTAAGACATTTGAAAGTTAGAATATATTGGTATGCTATGAAAATCCAAAATTTTGTAATAATAGCAAAAATATCTTAGCCCAAGTTATATATTTGTGGTACAAGTAGGAAGTTGAAAAGAAATGTACCTTCTTTAAAAGACTTTTATTTATGTTTACATGCCATTGGATTTCAGCCATAATCTAAAATTCATGAATGCTAAAATTTATTTTTTCTTTACATATTTGTAGAATAGCTTTAACTGATTATAATATGTGATACAAAGGAATATTTCTAGAAATGCTGGGTGATTTCACTGTAGGTTTAATAGATTTTCAAATGGTACCTAAAATGAAGACAATGATAAAATGCCATAGATAATTTGGAATTATTTCTATTTTCCTTGGAGTTAGAAAAACTATAATGTAAATTAATAAAGTTTATTTAAAATTGATTAAAACACAGTGTTCACTACACATAGCACAGCATCTTGTCTAGAGGTAGTTTTATTCCCTCTCTAATGTTCACATTAGTCAAAATATATGTTGCCATGACAACGGTTGGAAAATTTAGCCTGAATAATTTTTTAATACCTAGGATACATCTTTTTATTAATGCTCAAGATTTTAAACTATTTTATTAAGAGCATCTTTGAGAGTAACAGGTTTCATATAAAGAAGCATTTTATATTAGGATAAAAATCACTTTTTGTTATTTATTGTTTAGTTTTATATCCAGCAGGCTGTTTTGTGGTACATTTTTTCTGGGATTTTCTAGCATAGGAAGTATTTTTTTCATCAGCCCTAAAAATCACCATCACAAACACAGAAAAGAATGACTCGCAATCTCCAAAGTTCCTGCCAAATACGTGAGGGACAATCTTTTGTGCTGGTGATTGAACCCAGGGCCTTGTGCATGCAAGGCAAACACTCTACCAATTGAGCTATATCCCCAGCCCATGAGGGACATCCTTAACAATATCAGTTGTGCTTCAGATTTAACTGGAGGCAGTAGCTTATTTACTGCTGCATACTGTGAAGAGTTCAAGTTCTCCAACATGAGGACAGAAGTTGGCAGTGTTTTCAGATCTGATATTAATAGCTATATAGTTAAAGACAGTTTTTACCTCAAATTTCCATACACAATGAAAATTTCCCTTTATATTCTTCAGACAAAAAAATGGGAGGAAATCCTGTGATCTTTCTATCCCTCACTCTTTAATGTACATCTAATTAGATATTTTGTAAGACAGTATGAAAATTAGTGCATGAGTTTCATTTTTTCTTGTTTTGAAACAGTTTTATAATATTTGGAATCCACATTGCTCTCTGTTAATGAATTTAGGTAATCTGTTGCTTTTCTGCAAATATGCAGACCTTCACTTTGATAGAGACTCGATAATTAGTTTAACTTCGTAGCAAGTCTGCTTAGCCATAGATCTAATCCTTATTCCTTAATTATATTTGTTAAAAATAGAGTATTATAATTTTGGAAGAGAAATAATTATTTCATCTCCTCAAATTCCAAACTATACAGCCAGCAGAACAAGTTTACATATAATGGAAACAACCATTACCACGAGGTTTTCTAGGATAATTCCATTTTCTAATTTAATAAAGAATTAACCTAAACAGGAAAATATTTAAAAATAACAATATCTTATAGTGCATTCCCAGTTAAGGCCAAGGATAGCAGTAATGGCCAACTAGATTATATATGTGTTTCCATGCACTTTTTGTAGGATTATGTGCTGCCATCTGATCAATAATAAACTATAGCCCTTAGGTTAAATCTCAAAAAAAAAAACTGATTAAAATAGAAGTTCTTAAATCTTCTATGAAGTCCAAAACTATAGGGAAATGCACTAAAATTTGGTCTGAACCCCACTTCAAAAAAAAAAAAATAATAACAATGGAAGACAGAGAGATACAAATGTTACCCAACACCAGTGTAAGTCATGAAAACTTCTCTCTAGCAAGAACCTAATGAAGTCAGAGGCACGTGTTACTATAGTTGTACTCAATTCATGATCTTGAATTGCAGAAGGTTCTATTAAAAGATGCAGAATTCTCAGGCCTAATCTGTGTCATTTTTGGAATATTTAACAACAATGCTGAGGGTAATAGATAACCAACACCAGATTATTCCTATATAAACAAAAACATTTTGTAGTGCTTCATGTTACTCTTCCTGATATATACATAGTCTTAAAACCCTTAGTTACTTCAACTTCCAGACTCACAAAACACACACACACAATAAAATTCACTATAGAACTCTCAAGAAAGCAAACAAAACCGTTAGGGGGAAGAGGACATGAGTTGGGGAATTGCAAATTTTGAAACTGTTATGACTTTGAGGAAAAAGCTAATAAAATTCTCAGTACAGATTCATATTCTCAAGAAAGTAGGAAATTATCTTCCTTGTATATGTGATATATATGAGCAAGAAATTCCTGCTAACCAATAAAACTGAGACAAAAATAAATTTTTAAAAATTTGTTTATAGTGATTATAAACAAAAAAAATTACTATCAGGAACATACTGATAAAGTACTGTATGTCCATAGGAATAAAAAAAAAAACAATTTAAATATACACAATGGAATATTACTCAGCCATAAAGAAGAATAAAATTATGGCATTTGCTGGTAAATGGATGCAGTTGGAGATGGTCATGCTGAGTGAGATTAGCCAATCCCAAAAAACCAAAGGTCGAATGATCTCTCTGATAAGTGGATGATGATAGACAATGCAGGGTGGGAGGGAGGCAAGAATGGAGGAAGAATGGATTGAATAGGGAAAAACGGGGGGTGGAATCGGGGAGGAGGGAAGAATAATAACAGAATGAGACTAGCATCATTACCCTATGTACATATATGATTACACAAATGGTGTGACTCTATTTTATGTACAACCAGAGAAACAACAGCTATAATCCACTTGTGTGCAATGAATCAAAATTTAAAAAAAGAAAACTTAAAAAAGAATAATATCTGCAAAAGAATAAGCAAATACAATTTTATATTTGTATGCAAGAGAGAAAAATGTATTTGATATCATTACTAGTCAAGGACATTAGCCTATTTTACATTAAGTAGCCACTTTATTCCCATCTTACTGACTTTTTAAAAAATTTTTTGATTCATTGAACACAAATGGAGTACAGCAATTGTTTTTCTGGTTGTACACAAAGTAGAGTCACCCCATCTGTGCATTCATACATGTACACAGGGCAATGATGTCTGTCACACATTCTGTTATTATTCTTACCCCCCAACCTCAACCCCACCCCTCCCTTCCCTCTATGCTCTCTATCCTTTCTCCATTCTTGCCATCATTCCACCACACATTATACATCATCATTCACTTATCAGAGAGACCATTCAGCCTTTGGATTTGGGGGATGGCTAACCTCACTTAGCATAATAGTCTCCAACATCATCCATTTACCTACAAATGCTATAATTTTATTCTTCTTTATTGCTGCGTAATATTCCATTGTGTATATATACCACAGTTTCTTTATCCATTCATCTTGAAGAACATCTAGGTTGGTTCCACAATCTAGCTATTGTGAATTGAGCAGCTATGAACATTGATGTGGCTGCATCACTGAGGCAATCTGATTTTAAGTCCTTTGGGTATAGGCCAAGGAGTGGGATAGCTGGGTCAAATGGTGGATCCATTCCAAGTTTTCTAAGGAATCTCCACACTGCTTTCCAGAGTGGCTGCACCAACTTGCACTCCCACCAGCAATGGATGAGTGTACCCTTTTCCCGACATCCTTGCCAACACCTGTTGTTGCCTGTATTCTTAATAAAAGACATTCTAATTGGGGTAAGATGAAATCTTAAGGTGGTTTTGATTTGCATTTCTCTTATAATGAGGGATGTTGAACATTTTTTCATAAATCTGTTGATTGCTTGTAGATCTTCCTCTGTAAAGTGTCTGTTCATTTCCTTGGTCCATTTATTGATTGGGTTATTAGTATTCTTGGTGTAAAGATTTTTGAGCACTTTGTAGATTCTGGAGATTAGTGCTCTATCTGGAGTGTGTGTGGCAAAGATTTTCTCCCACTCTGAAGGGTCTCTCTCCACATTGCTGATTGTTTCTTTTGCTGAGAAAAAGCTTTTTAGTTTGACTCTATCCCAATCATTGATTCGTGCTTTTACTTCTTGCGCTTTGGGAATCATGTCAAGGAAATCTGGTCCTAGGCCAACATGATGCAGATTTGGACCTATTTTCTCATCTATTATGTGCAGGGTCTCTTGTCTAATCTCTAGGTCCTTGATTCATTTTGAGTTGAGTTTTGTACAGGGTGAGAGATATGGGTTTAGTTTCATTTTGCTGCATATGGATTTCCAATCTTCCCAGCACGATTTGTTGAAGAGTCTGTCTTTTCTCCATTGTATGTTTTTGGCTCCTTTGTCAAGTATGAGATACCTGTATTTCTGTGGGTTTGTCTCTGTGTCCTCTATTCTGTACCATTGATCTACCTGTCTATTTTGGTGCCAATACCATGCTGTTTTTGTTACTATTGTTCTGTAGTATAGTTGAAGGTCTGGTATTGTGATACCCCCTGCTTCGCTCTTCTTGCTAAGGATTGCTTTAGCTATTCTGGGTCTCTTATTCCTCCAAATGAATGTATGATTGCTTGCTCTATTTCTATGAGGTCCGTCATTGGGATTTTAATTGGAATTGCATTGAATTTGTATAGCGCTTTTGGAAGTATGGCCATTTTGACAATATTAATTCTGCCTATCCAAGAACATGGGAGATCTTTCCATCTTCTCGGATTCTCTTTAACTTCTTTCTTCGGTGTTCTGTAATTCTCATTGTAGAGGACTTTCACTTCTTTTGTTAGATTGATTCCCAAGTATTTTATTTTATTTTATTTTTTTGAGGTTATTGTGAATGGGGTAGTTTTCCTAATTTCTCTCTCAGAGGATGCATCACTTATGAATAAAAATGCATTAGATTTGTGAGCATCAATTTCATATCCTGCTACTTTACTGAATACATTTATGAGTTCCAGAAGTTTTCTGGTGGAATTCTTAGGGTCTTCTAAATAGAGAATCATGTCATCAGCAAATAGGGATAGTTTGAGCTCTTCTTTTCCTATTCGTTTTCCTCTAATTTCTTTGGTCTGTCTAATTGCTCTGGCTAGAGTTTCAAGAACAATGTTGAATAGTAGTGGCGTAAGAGGGCATCCCTGCCTTGTTCCAGTTCTCAGGGGGAATGTTTTCAATTTTTCTCCATTTAGAATGATGCTAACTGTGGGCTTAGCATAGATAGCCTTTACAATGTTAAGGAATGTCCCCACTATCCCTATTTTTTCTAGTGTTTTGAGCATGAAGGGGTGCTGTATTTTATCAAATGCTTTCTCTGCATCTATTGAAATAATCATGTGGTTCTTGACTTTAAGCCTGTTGATGTGGTGAATTACATTTATTGATTTCCGGATGTTGAACCAACCTTGCATCCCTGGGATGAAACCCACTTGATCATGGTGCACTATCTTTTTAATATGCTTTTGTATGCGATTCGCTAAAATTTTGTTAAGAATTTTTGCATCTATGTTCATTAGAGATATGGGTCTGAAATTTTCTTTATTTGATGTGTCCTTTTCTGGTTTTGGTATCAGGGTGATATTAACTTCATAGAATGAGTTTGGAAGGGTTCCCTCCTCCTCTATTTCATGAAATACTTTGAGGAGTATTGGAATGAGCTCTTCTTTGAAGTTCTTGTAGAACTTGGCTGTGAATCCATCTGGTCCTGGACTTTTCTTGGTTGGTAGGCTTTTGATGACTTCAATTTCATTGCTTAAAATTGATCTATTTAAGTTGTGTATGTCCTCCAGATTCAGTTTGGGTGGCTCATATGCCTCTAGGAACCTGTTGATGTCTTCCAGGTTTTCTATTTTGTTGGAGTATAAATTTTCAAAGTAACTTCTTATTATGTTTTGTATTTCAATTGTGTCTGTTGTAATATTTCCATTTCCATCATGAATTTTAGTAATTTGGAGTTTCTCTCTCCTTCTCGTCGTTAGCATGGCTAAGGGTTTATCAGTTTTGTTTATTTTTTCAAAGAACCAACTTTTTGTTTTGTCAATTTTTTGAATTGTTTCTTTTGTTTCAATTTCATTGATTTCAGCTCTGATTTTGATTATTTCCTGTCTTCTACTACTTTTGGTGATGATCTGTTCCTCTTTTTCTAGGGCTTTGAGCTGTAATGTGAGGTCATTGATTTGTTGACTTTTCATTCTTTTATTAAATGCACTCCATGCAATGAATTTTCCTCTTAGCATTGCTTTCAAAGTATCCCAGAGATTTTGATATGTTGTATCTTTGTTCTCGTTGACCTCTAAGAATCTTTTAATTTCCCCCCTAATGTCTTCTGTTATCCATGCATCATTCAATAGCATATTATTTAATCTCCAGGTCTTGGAGTAGTTTCTGTTTTTAACTTTATCATCGATATCTAATTTCATTCCATTATGATCTGATAGTATACAAGGTAGTATCTCTATGTTTTTGTATTTGCTAAGAGTAGCTTTGTGGCATAACATATGGTCTATTTTAGAGAAGGAACCATGAACTGCTGAGAAGAAAGTGTATTTGCTTTTTGATGGATGGAATATTCTATATATGTCTGTTACGTCTGAATTAGCGACTGTGTCACTGAGTCCTATAGTTTCTTTGTTCAATTTTTGCTTAGAAGATCTGTCCAACAGTGAGAGAGAAGTGTTAAAGTCCCCCAGTATTATTGTGTTTTGGTCTATTTGATTCCTGAAATTGAGAAGGATCTGACTGATGTACATGGATACTCCATTGTTTGGTGCATAAATATTTATGATTGTTATGTCTTGCTGATTTATGCTTCCTTTAAGCAGTATGAAATGTCCTTCTTTATCCCTTCCAACTAACTTTGGCTTGAAGTCTGCTTGATCTGAAATGAAGATGGAAACTCCTGCTTCTTTACTCAGTCCATGTGCA
The DNA here is from genome assembly GCA_020662805.1 of Glaucomys volans. NCBI lineage: Eukaryota > Metazoa > Chordata > Mammalia > Rodentia > Sciuridae > Glaucomys > Glaucomys volans. Next base: position 37,710 of record JAJEJO010000179.1, read on the forward strand.
TGGTATGTTTTTTTCCCAACCTTTCACCTTTAGTCTGTGGGCATGTTTTTCTATGAGATGAGTCTCTTGAAGGCAGCATATTGTTGAGTCTTTCTTTTTAATCCAATCTGCCAGTCTATGTCTTTTGATTGATGAGTTTAGGACATTTCCTTTCAGGGTTATTATTGAGATATGACTTGTATTTCCTGCCATTTTAGCTTTTTGTGGTTTTTAGCTTAACTTTGTTTCTCCTTTGATTGACTCTTTCTTTAGGGTAGTTTCTCCCCATGTTGACTGAGCTTGTTGTTTTTCATTTCTTCCTCTTCGAATACTTTGTTGAGAATGTTCTGTAGGGCAGGCTTTCTCTTTGTGAATTCTTTAAACTTTTGTTTATCATGGAAGGATTTTATTTCATCATCAAAACTGAAGGTAAGTTTTGCTGGGTATAAGATTCTTAGTTGGCATCCGTTTTTTTCAGAGCTTGAAATATGTTGTTCCAGGCCCTTCTTGCTTTTAGGGTCTAGGCTGAGAGATCTGTTGATATCCATATTGGTTTTCCCCTGTAGGTAATCTGATGCTTTTCTCTCACAGCCTTTAAAATTCTATCTTTGTTTTGTATGTTAGGTATTTTCATTATAATGTGCCTTGGTGTGGATCTGTTGTAATTCTGTGTATTTGGTGTCCTGTAAGCCTCTTGTAATTGATTTTCCATCTCATTCATCATATTTGGGAAATTTTCTGATATTATTTCCTTGAACAGATTATTCATACACTTGGTTTGTATCTCTGTGCTTTCCTCAATCCCAATAACTCTTAAATTTGGTCTTTTCATGATGTCCCATATTTCTTGGAGGTTTTGTTCATGATTCCTAACCATCTTCTCTGTTTGTTCGACTTTGTTTTCAAGTTTAAATATTTTGTCTTCATTGTCTGAGGTTCTGTCTTCCAAGTGATCTATTCTGTTAATTATGCTTTCTATTGAGTTTTTAACTTGGTTGATTGTTTCCTTCATTTCCTTGTTTCTTTCAAGGATTTCTGTTTGTTTTTTTCTCAGAACTTCTATCTCTTTATTGAAATGATTTATTTGCTTCCTGCAATTGCTCTATTAGCTGATTATTCATAGCCTGAATCTTCTCTCTCGTCACATCATTCTCTTCTTGGATCATTTTAATTATGAACATTCTGAACTCCCTTTCTGTCATTCCTTCTACCATGCTATCTTTGTGTTCTCTTGATGTATCATCTAGGTTTGTTTGGGACACTTTCTTCCCGTGTTTTCTCATGTTGCTCGTGCATCTTCCCCTCTAGTAGTGCAAATCAGAGGGATTGCAATTTCCCAGTAAAGACTTAAAGTGTCCCTGCAGATTTCCAGTAACTCACCTGATGTTTGAGAGGTGCTTGATCAAGCGGTGACCCAAGAAAGCTGCTGTCCCCCTACCTCCAAGTTGGGAATAATCAATGCTTCTGAGCAGAGGCAGCCTGGTGTTGATAGACAATCAGATACAGCAAGGTGCTAGACCCCGGGCCAGAGTGTGGACCTGGGCACTAGACCAAATTGGGGTGGGGGCACAGAACTGTGCTCAGTGATGGAGTCACTGGGCTTGAGAGCCCAGACAGGCCTGAGTTCCTCGCTGGGGGCTCAGTCAGTGGCAGGTGGTCACTCTCTGCCAGGGAAGCTGCAAAATAGTGCCGAAGGGCCTAAACTCCCCGCTGGAGCTGGCGACTCCCTCCGCTCCAGGCCAGATCCCTCCAGGAGCTGCAGTGCCGTGGCCCCACCAGAAGACCGGAGCTCAGCTCTGAGGACTCAGGCAGCCGAAGATGGTCGCTCTCTCATCTTACTGACTCTTATAAACTACCAGGTAGAGCATAAGTTGTTACCACCACCATGGAAAATAAGATGACATTATCATGCTAAGCCCTTCTGTAAGCCAAAATTGTTCAACTAAATTTATACCATAGTTTACAGACACATACACAGTTAATGTAATGCACAACGATGGTCTTTAGGGAATTTTTTTTTAATTAGAAAAATATCTAAGTATTTTGTGACAAAATAATGAATGAATGAAGTTTTGAATGTTTATATAGTCTAATATAGTGCAAATTAATGAAATACTACTTCAGACATATATAATGAAAAATTGGAAATTTAAAGCAAGTCGCAGACTAATTCATCGTACATATTTCACTTCAAAAGATGGACAAAAATACAACATACTCATTATACACACACAGTCTAATATATATGATATTAGATTGATATATATGATATGTATGATATTAGATATGTATATATTTATGTATATATTTATATGTATTTATTAGATTGATATATATGATATTAGATATGTATATGTATATAAAGTTGCATACCTGTATATAAAACTATAACAAAAATCAAAATCATGACAGTCTTCTGGAATTTGTAGTCTGACATGTAAATATCTTGAAGGTATCATTTCCATTTTTACAAGAAAAACATGAAAAAAAATACATTCAATCCAACCTAGAATTACTTACTTCACTGAATTACTTACACAGTGAAACAATTCTACAAAAGTGAAGCAGAAATACTTTCTCAGATCGACAAGCTGAGATTATTTATCGACAGAAAACCTATCTTGCAAGAAATGTTAAAAGAAATTCTTCAGAGAGTAAACTGATAAGGATCAAAAGCATGGATCTGTGTAAAGTAAAAGTACATGAAAAAGAATCAGTGGAGCCCAGCATGGTGATACATTCCTATAATCCCAGTGATTCAGGGGACTGAGGCAGGAGGAAGGCAAGGTATAAAACAGCCCCAGCAACTTAGCAAGATCCTGTTTCAAAAATAAATAAATAAATAAATAAATAAATAAATAAATAAATAAAAATAAATAAGATGGTTGGGAAGAAATGAAATAACTGAACAGAAAAAGGTAGCAAAGCAGATCTTGGAAGCAAGTTGGACCTTTCCACAACCCACAAAAGAAACTGAAAGAACAGTTGACCACAGAGGTGGGTGTCAGAGTAAATACTCTAAACTCAATGTTGTCCAGCTTGAGACTTGAAAGGACTTGGGGTTTAGTTACTGGAGAAGAAAATAAAGACAGAATTTCTTGACCCCAAACCTTTCCCAGGTCGAGGTTGGAGAGAGTGGTAACAAACAGAGAGGAAAAGCCCCTGGTTTACATCCTTAACAGCAGGAAAGAAAAGCAGACCAAGTTAAAATAGGAGCAAAAAAGAGAGTGAAGGACATCAGACAGTTTACCCCAGACTGCAACTGAAAGCTGTGCTGGGCAGGGTAACCATTTTGTAGAGTTCACAGCCTCCCTAGAAAAAATAAACAATGTAATTTTTCACCACCTTCACATAATAACAAAACCAAAGTGAATACCTCTGAAACAGGTTGTTTTAGTTAACTGCCTAGAAAACACTACAATTGTAGAGTAATTGCTTCTTGCTGAAAGTTACTGCAACCCCTCCCCCTCACCACAGACAAGGGGAGTGGGATGGAGCTGACCCCAGAATAAATCACTTCCTGGGATTGCTAGTCCCAATTCAGTACTCCCACAATCTCCACAGTACCTCAGTCAAAGATAACCATTAGAGGTAAATGAATTAGAAACTCAATTGATTTCTCAACCCAGACCCTAAAGTCAGGAGGGCTTGCAAAAATATATACAAAGACCTGAAAGAAAACAGGGGTCAAAGAAGATTACTGAATCTAGTCAAACTCTTCAGAATTGAAGATGAAATAAAAATCTTCTGTGATAAACAGGAAAAAAAGAATAACCATTAAGCCCACAGTACAAAACATACTCAATGAAATATTTCTTAAATAATAAAAAAAATTAATAAAAATGAGACAAACCCAAGGTCTACATCATACTGAATGGAGAAAACCTGAAAAGCATTTTCTCTGAAATCAGGAATAAGACAAGGATATCCACTCTCACCACTTATATTCAACATAGTTCTTGAATCTTTAGTCAGAGCAATCAAGCAAGAAGGGAAAATAAAGGACTGAAAAGAGGAAAAAAGAAGTCAAATTATTTCTGTTTGCTGATGACATGATTCTCTATCTAAGAAAATAAAAAAAGTTCTACTAGAAGATTTCTTTTCTAGAGCTTATAAACGAATTCAGCAAAGTAGCAGCACACAAGATCAACATATGTAAATTAATGGCTTTCTTATACTCCGATAATTAATCTGCTGAGAAAGAAAAAAACTATCCCATTAACAATAACCTCAAAAAAAAAGACCCTTTGAAATAAGTAAACCCAGGAGATGAAAGACTTGAAAGGCCTCTAAAATGAAAACTATAGAACACTAAAGAAAGAAATTGAAGAAAAGACCTCCCATGTTCTTGGAAAGGTAGAATTGATATTGTCAAAATGGCCACACTACCAAAAGCCTTATACAGATTCCATGCAATTCCATCAAAATACTATTCCTCATGGAACCAAAAACAAAAACAAACAAACAAACAAAAAAGTCCTAAAACTCATTTAGAAGAATAAAAGACCCAAAATAGCTAAAGCAAATCAAAGTCAAAAAAGGAATGCTGGTGGTATCACAATAGGTGATTTCATAGAATCCTTAAGGTCTTTCACTTAATGATAGAGGTGAAAGTGATAAAACTGAAAGAAGTAGACAAATTCATTATTTTTTTCAAGTCTTTTTATTTATTTATTTATTTATTTTAATTTACTTATTGATTCATTGAAAACAAATGGAGTACAGCTATTGTTTCACTGGTTGTACACAAAGTAGAGTCACACCATCTGTGCGTTCATGAATGTACACAGGGCAATGGTATCTGTCACACATTCTGTTATTATTTTTACTCCCCACCCCGCCCCCACCCCTCCCTTCCCTCTATGCTATCTATCCTTCCTCCATTCTTGCCACCCTTCCCCCCCACATTATGCATCATCATTCATTTATCAGAGAGACCATTCGGCCTTTGGATTTTTGGGATTAGCTGATCTCACTTAGCATAACAGTCTCTAACATCATCCATTCATCTACAAATGCCATAGTTTTATTCTTCTTTTTGGCTGAGTAATATTCCATTGTGTATATATACCACAGTTTCTTTATCCATTCATCTACTGAAGGGCATCTAGGTTGATTCCATAATCTAGCTATTGTGAATTGAGCAGCTATGATTATTATTGTTGAAGAATTTTAAAAACTTATCAAAATGTTCAGATCCATTGGGCAAATTATAAGGAAGAAATAAATACCAACCCTCTACAGTATGCTTCAGAAAATAGAAGTGAAGGAATACTTTCTAATTCATTTCAAAAGAACAGTTATATAATGCTTATCCAACTTTAAATTAATTAATGAAGATGATTATATCAACACATTGAAAAAATCACACAATCTTATCAACAGATGGGGTGTTGCTTTTAACAAAATCCAACAACCATTTATACTTAAAAATCATCAGCAAAGTAAGATGAGAATGTAACTTCCTTAAGTTGATAAAGAACCTCTTCAAAAAAACTCGTTATTTATTTTTAAAAGTAAGAAACTAGATACTTTCTCCTAAAATAAAGAAGACAAATATTTTTCCTTCATCATTTTTGTTTAACAAGGTACTAGAAATCCTAGTTAATTAAATAAGATGAGAAAAGGAAACAAACTTTATATAGATCAGAAGGAAAAAAATAAAACTGTTTTTGTCCCTAGTTGAGATGATAATAGAAAAGGTAGAAAATTCCAAAGAACCAAGAAAAAACTAAAAGTAATAAGCAATGAGAGCAATGTGGCAGGATGCATGTTTAATATATCAAAGTTAGTTGCTTTTCCTATATGTCAATGAAACATTAGAATTTGAAATTAAAATGCAATATTATTTACATTAGCACAAAAAATGAGACATTTAGTATAAGTCTCATGAAATATATATAAGGTAAATATGAAGAAATCTACAAAACCCTGATGAAAAAAATCATAACCTCACAGAGCTGAGCCTGGTGGTGCCTGCCTGTTATCCTAGGTAGCTGGGAGGTTGAGGCAGGAAGAGAGCAAGTTCAAGGCCAGCCTGGGCAATTTAGCAAGACCCTGCCTCAAAAATAAAATAGGGTAGGGATTCTGACTCAGTATAGGGGGCTTGCCTAGCATGTGAGGACCTATGCTGCATCTTCAATACCTAAAACAAAACAAAATACACAAAATACCTGCTCAAATGGAGAGATAATCCATGTTTTGGAGTAGAAATACTCAATATTGTAATATTGGTAAGTTGTCATTTCTTCCCAACCTGAACTGTAGGTTTAATACAATCTTTATCAAAATTCCAGCAATTTACTCTGTGCATATAGACATAGTAGTCTTAAATTTTATATGGAAAGGCAGACTCAAAATGGCAACACAATATTGAAGAATAACAAAGTCAGAGGAAAGACAGTACTCAACTTCATGAGTTACTGTAAAACTATAGTAATCAAGACAATATATTACTATTGAAAAAATAATTATAAAAATGGAACATGATATAGAGCCCAGAAACAGACCATACAGACATACTCATCTGATCTTGACAAGAAATCAAAGTAAAATTCATTGGGATAGCATAATCTTTTCAATAGATGGTGATGGAACAGCAAGACGTCCACATGCAGAAAAATGAGTCTAGACATCTTTTCTGGATTTTCATCAAGATCAACTTTAATGGATGGTGGATCTAAATGTAAAATGTAAAATCAAAACTTCTAGAAGATAAAAGGAGAAAATCTAGATGACCTGAGCTTGTCAATGAGTTTCAAAAATAGCACCAACACCAAAGTCCATGAAATAAAATTTGTTAAATTGAACTTAACAAAACTCAAAATTCTTGCACCGTGAAAGACAAACCACAGACTGGGAGAATGTATTTGCAAAACACATTTCTAATACAGGATTTATCTCCACAATATACTAATACCCTTCAAAATTTCAACAATAAGAAAGTAAGCAACCCACTTAAAAAGTGAGCAAAATATTTGAACAGAAGCCTCACCAAAAATACACATATGGCAAATAAACTTATGAACAGTGTTCACACATCACATGTAATGAGAAAATTGCAGAGTAAAATGAGATAACTTTACATACCTTCTGGAATTGCTAATATGCGAAACACTAACCTCAAATGCTGATGAGAATATGGAATACATGAACTCACTCATTGTAACGGGAGTACAAAATGGTAAAAACACTTTGGAAGACATTTTTTCTTTTCTATAATATCATATATTTGGATCGTGCAGTATGTGAACTTTTCAAATTGCCTTCTTAGACTCAGCAACATGCACCTTAGTCCCTTGTGTCTTTTTGTGGTGCTATAGCTCATTACTATTAGAAGGATGTAATACATTTTGTTTATCCCTCTATTGAAAGACATCCTGGATGCTTCCATGTTTTGACAATAAAACTTTTATATAACATTTATGTGCAGGTTTGTATATCTACATAAAATTTGCACTCATTTACATAGCATGATTTTTGTATTGTAATGTATGTTTACTTATGTAAGAAAACAACAAATGTCTTCCAAAGTGTTTTTACCATTTTGTACTCCCGTTACAATGAGTGAGTTCATGTATTCCATATTCTCATCAGCATTTGAGGTTAGTGATTGCCAAGAGGTTGTGTGATGCCTAGCTGGAAAAAAGGGTGAAACTATCAGTAGTGAAACTATCCTGCATTATTCTGTAATGCTGGATATATGACATTATTGGATATGGATATATGAAATTATAAAAATTTCAAAACCCATACACTACACAACAAAAGGTAAATTTCAGTCTTCAGTAAATAATAATTTATCAATAATGGGTCATCAACTATAAAGAATGTACCACACTCGTGCAAGATGCTAATAACAAAGGAAACTGTGGGGGCTACTTAGGAACCCTGTACTTTTATCTCAATTTTTGTGAAAGCCTAAAGTCACTCTAAAAACAGACTATTGACTTTAAAAAGTGGATGACTAAAACAAAATTTAGATTGTCTATGAGTTGAAAAGAGAGAGGGAACTCTAAGTCGGAGAGATGTCAAGGCCCCCCAAAATCTTTATTATTGACAGGTATTATGGATAAATGGGTGCTTGTTTGTTTTTCAAACTCCTTCAGACTCTTTAAAGAGATAGTAATCTATTTATAAGGGTAGAACTCTCATGGCCTAATCACTCCCTAAATTCTCCACCTCTTAAAATTGTTGCATGGGGGATTAAGTTTTTACAAGAATATTGGATGGGAAACAAACATTCGAATCATAGCATGGTATGTATAAAAACAAAATAAATTATAACTTTCAACTTGTTTCTTCGGCAGATCTTACATATACATATGTTTTGGTGACATTGCTTTTTCCAATACAAGTCATAAAGCTCTCCTTTTGAATTTGCCTTCATATTTTATAGCACATTTGTCTGAGTTGACTTACTCTTGTCTAATCTGTGTTTTATGCCTATGAATAAAATTGCTGGGTTAACTAGATGGGATAATAGATTTAAGAAATAAGGGTTGGTAGCCAAATAATATAAAGTCCATGCATATGTTTGTTGCATTGTGTGTGTGGTATTGTGTTCTTGATACAATAACTCTGAAGTTAAGTCTAAAGAAAGATTCTAAAATGTTTTAGAACACTGAGAATTTCGTCAAATAAACCTGCGACACCTAAGCTATTGTAAAGAAAAGTCATTACACATAGGATTTAATAAATTTGTGTAGTTAATAAAAATTTAAACTTGCATATTAACCTGCATGCTTCTTTGTAAAACTACTTTTCATCATGAAATTCTTTAAAATATATCAATTGAATTTTGAATGCCTTTTGGTCTGAAATCACTGATTTCTTTTACTTAGAATATATAAGAAGTCTTAGCAACTATAGATCTCCTAAGCATAGAAGTTTAAAATGGTAAGGGATAAGGTTTATCTTTTTTCTTCAAACATCCATCCCCCTACTCCAATAGAATCAAGATAATGTATTTTTCTGAGATTTTATGTGACACAGACATGTTTTTTTATAATTGTAAAAAAATACTATTATATGCATTGAAGGATCAAAAACTCGTTTATTCAAGAAACTTTTATTAAGTATCTCGTAGGTACCATATATGGAGAGCCTTACAGGTATTATTTCAACATTCATAACAAACTACTATGCTGTCATGCTCATTTTAATTGGTGTCTTCTGTTCCATGAACAAAATATCTGAGAATCGAAGTAATTTTCTAAATGTCACCATAATGTCAGAAATTAGCCACACATTAGTTGAACACTTCTCTTATATCTATTTCTTTTACGTATGCATACATAAAAACGATTTTCTGTGTAGCTTCATTTGAGTATTTAAACATGGGCAAGCCATTGTTTTAAAGGTATTAAAATCTCCTGGCCGTGAAGGAATTGTCCTAACCCAGGGAAAAACCTGTTTACTAAGACAATTTTTCCTTTTTCTTTTCCTTTTTTAAGGAAACAGGTTTAGTTAATTAGCTAAGTGATCTTTATATTTTTTTCACATGCATTTTATATCTGTAACCTTATACTTTGTAAAATCTTTATGCTTTACGAAAGATTTAGTGTTATGGTTTTTGCAAAAATGAGTAGGATATAACAGAGAATGATTGGTGTGGGTTTAGCAGGGCAGATACAATGGAGAACTTTCTACTTGCAGATTCATCTAAACTAACTGTGCACTAAAGTGGCACATTATCCTCATTAGAAGACAAGGATCCTTCTTCCCTTGATCATCTTGTGTCTTACAAAGTAAAGTTTGCCTGCTTTGGAATTCATTCTTATGTCCTTTTCTGGGCAACCAGACCAAAAATACATCTAATATCTTGCATAGACTGCCTGAGCAAAGAAGCTGGGCTTTTAAAGGGAGGAGATATAACATAAACAAAGCAGTTCTAGAATCTGGTTAATAGGTATTGTCAGGAGCTGTGTCTGGACCTTGCAGATGTTTGATAGAGTAGGGAAGAACATAAAACTGAAGAAGGGAGAGTTTCTTGATATGGGAAAACTGCCTGTGATACAAGATGTAATACCCTGACACGAATTTTGGGAGGTGATGTTATTTTGCAGTCAGGATCTCTCTTTAAAGCTTAAATACAGTGACAGTTTATTTTAAATGAAGTAAAAACGTCAAAAATGCAGTGATAATAAATGAAAAGATCATAATGTTAAAGAATCAGGGATTGTAAAGTAGATATTCAATATAAAATAAGGAAACTCACTAAGTGCATTCATCATGGATGAGTGTGCAGAATACTCTATTTGTGATGAGGAATGTGCTGATGAGAGGCCATCACTCTCTTTGAAAACCTTAGCTCCCTTTTATAGACCAGAGCTAAGACATGATGATGCTATAAAGGAATTGGTATCCTTAGATGTCAAGGGAGAACTTAAATATCAGAAGCAAGATGGTCAAAATAGTTGCTATGAGCAGTAACAGAAGATTGGTGGTAAAAGAAGTCCATCTTCAAGAGGGGAGTGTGGGGTGGGGTAGGGTGGGGTGGGGTTCTGAGGTGGGGATGGGAAGGACAGTAGAATGAGATAGACATTATTACCTTATTTATGTGTATGATTACATTACTGGTGTGACTCAACACCATATCCAGCAAAGGAATGAAAAGTTATGTTCCATTTGTGCACAATGTGTCAAAATGCATTCTACTGTCACGTATAACCAATTAGAGCAAATTAAGTAAATAAATGGCGAGCTATGGAGATGATTAACAGAATTCATTGTTTATAAAGTAAAAATAGGCAGCAATGAAGGATTTTGCTTAATCAGGAGACCAAGGAAAGCAACCCCAGGGAAAAGTCATTGTCCATGTTTTGAATATGATTTGTGACCCAGAGTGTCAAATGCTGGAAGCTTGGTCCCCAGTGTGGTGTTGAGGTGATGGAACCTTTAAGAACTCAGACTGAGTAGAAGGTGATTATGTCATGGGGGCTCCATCCTGGTGGATGGATTCATGATGTTTCATGGGAGTGAATGAATCTCTTTGTGTTGGAGTGGACCAGTTCACTCAAGAGTTGGTTGTTATAAAAAAGACAGTGTGCCCTCATTCTGGTCTCTTACTTCCTATCTGACCATATGATACCTCTCTGACCATGTGATACCTCTCTTCTGCATGCACTCTCACCTTTGTGTTGCCATTCACTATGAAGGCCTCAGCACAGCTGAAGGATTCCAGTGCTATGATCCCAAATTTACAGAACTATGAGTTTAAGAAGGCCCTTTATTAAAAGTACTCACCTCAGGTAATTTGTTTTAGCAACAACATCAAGAAAACAAGGCAACCAGTTACCAAACCAGAGCCATTTTTCAGACAATGAACCCAGACAGAAAGGGAGCCTGCATTTTTAATTGGAAGGATGGTGAAAAATCATGGCAGATATAGTTTATGTAAGTTCCCTGTTTCCTTCCCCAAAAGATCTGCAGTAATTTACTGCAGCAATTTCTTCAAGCTAAAGTATTCTAGCCTCACAGAAGCCTCTACAGATGGTTCAGGCAATGGTGCACTTGGACCATAAAACCAACAAACTAATCACTAATATTATAAACATATCTTTGGTAAGAAAATGACCTATGTATAATTCATAGCAAGTCATAATAGGAAGGAAAATCGCAGTGTAGACCCCTAGGTCTCTGAATTAGTGCCATGAATTTCACATGAGAGATGATACACTATTCTACAAGCAGTTTCTGTCCACACTTTAACAACCAGAATTGTGCACATAATTACCTGATTTTTTTCCATTTGTTTATCTCTCAGTCACTTCAACATTGTCATGCATGATAGCAAGCTCTAGATTTTTTTTACCAGTTATTTTTTCATAAACAAGTCTTCTCTATTTTAGTTTTTGATAGCACCTTTTAATTACTCAAGCCCTCAAATGTGGAGTTAGCCTAAATTCTCCATTTCTCTCCATACTCACATACATCCACTACATCACCAAATAAGACTTTGATCTTCTTCCCAAGTCATTCTACATACAGCAAGGGAAAATCATTTTAAAATATAGATGAGATCATGTTGCCCCCTGGGTTGAAATGCTCCAAAGACTTTTTATTGCATTTAAAATAAAATTCATACTCCCAAGCATTTGAGTTCACACATAATCTGATTGTGTCTTCAATCTTAACTAGGACTACTAGTTACCAATGATCTTTCCCAACTCAGAGACTGTACTTGCTGTTAACATATTTCATTCGTTCATTTTCCATATTATTTAAAATAGCCACCCTACATCATTCTATATCTTAATCCCTTTATTTCACACAACGTCAATGACAAGGCTGTTTTTCTATTTGTTTGTCTATTTATCTGCATACTGGAATATCTACTGTATAAGGGCAATAAAGCTGTTTATCTTTTTCTTTTTTTAATTCAGTGTGGAGTTCCACTAGAACACACTCAATAGATATTCATAATTATTTTGGAATAATTTACCTAAACTAAGACTACAGTTTCTCTAAATTTCACATGCAACTAAGATAAAGTTTGCAAGGCAATAATTATTTGGTCTGCTTATCACTCCTTAGAATAGTAGGCCCTTACACAAAACCTGCACTACTCTAAATGTTTTTGGCCTCATGAGAACTTCTTCATCCTTTCATTATCTAAGTAAACCTGAGCCATGTGTAGGAAGTGAACCCTGGCAGGAGTAACTAGAAATTGCACCTTGGATTGTAAACTTAGAAATGAAAGGGAGCCTCAAATATAGAGACTCTAAAGTAGGTATTTTTCCAGGTTGTCTATCATGTAGAAAACAAATGCAAAAAAATAATAAAACTAATAAATAATGAAAACACATAAGTGGACAAATTATTGTTTGAGATCCAGCTTCCTCCTTGTCCTTTTGTAGATTTATTTCTTGGATTTTTAAAGTAAAAACTCAACTCTCATCCTTTACTCCCCCCAAAAGAATTTCTACTCCTACTTCACTTAGGTTAGAATCTTTGCTATGTTTAATTGAGAGAATCCTACATATATTTAGTTTTTTTAATAGAGATGAATGCAATAGAACAAATCATATCATTGCTTGAATATTTAAGTACAAGCACACATCCTGCGCATCCTTGGGGAATAGACATACACAAAATCCAGCTATCCAGCTGGTGAGCCAATGGCCAAATCCTGCACAACTTTCTCAATGTCATCACCAGATGATATATCTTTCCAGTTGAATTTAATTTGTCCTTCATATTTTAAAAATATTTTTAGTTGTAGATGGACACAATATATTTATTTTGTTTGTTTATTTTTATGTGGTGTTGAGGATAGAACTCAGTGCCTCACATGTGCAAGGCAAGTGCTTTACTACTGAGCTACAATCCCACTCCCTATCCTTCACATTTAAAATATGAGTTCTCTGCATTTCCTCTGTATATTGTTTCTGGTGATTTTTATTTATAGCTTAACTTAATTTTTGAATTTCGTACCAAATAAGATTTCAATGTCCTGTTAATTAAAATGAAGGACTATGAAAATGTAGACAAAATATAAATATATTTGTGTCTGATTGTTAATAGATAGCAATATATACTTTAATATCTCTAGTGTGATACTCATTAAGATTACTGTCAGCTACCTACAGTGCTCCATATCAAATGCAATGTAATACACAGTAATTTCTGTTTCTAATTCTACACTATTCTTTATAGCCCTATCATTCCTATTTTATTGCAATTGTTAAGCAAGACAAGAATATGGTATGCAAGCTAGTGTTTTGCTAAGTCATTTCACAGTGCACACTTAGTTGCAATAATAATTCATTTTCTATGGTCTTAGTATATATTATGGAGGCTATTTCCCAGAATGACAATTTTGCTGGTATATTTAAAAAATTATGCTTTAGTTTAAATTGTGATACAACAAGAAATAAAGTATAGAGTCTGATTTGATGAGCAGCCATGTCATTTACATATGCATCTTAAGGGAAATTAGTTATAAAATTGAATATTTATAATATGGTAGATTAAGACGTTTTGTAACAGAAAGAAATGCATACATGATAACTTTATTTTCTAAAATTCTTGTTAGAATTTAAGGAGATATAATATTAGGAGCATAATACTAAACTGATATTTATAATACATAATAGTCACTTTATTATTTTAGTAATCATTATTAACAATTATTTTTATTATTATTAATGAAAAGGAATAACTTTCTAATCTGTAAGATATAAGATTAACCTTTTGTAGGACAAGAATTTTTTAGCTCCAGCCAGGCACAGTGGAGCACACCTGTAATCCCAGCACCTTGGACCACTGAAGCAGCAGGATTGTGAATTCAAAGCCAGCATCATCAAACGAGAGGTGCTAAGCAACTTAGTGAGATCCTGTCTCTAAATAAAATACAAAAAAAGGCTGGGGATGTGGCTCAGTGGTCAAGTGCCCTTGAGTTCAATCTCTGGCACCCCCCAAAAAAATTTAGTTCCAAATCATAAAATGCAATTTAAAAATGCATCTAGAATTAATAATTAATTCCTTTAAAGGAATTTAAATGCAATTAATATAATTCCAAAACAGTTTGCCTTAGATCAAAATAGGAGTTAATGTGTGAAAAGCTTAATAATTGGTGTTGATACTCAAAGCTCAGTTTTGTTATTTATCCATTATGAGTCTTAATATTCTCCTCTGGTCAAGATTAGCTTAAATAATCTCTAATTCTCCTTTTACTGTTGATGTTTTATAAAACCAATATGTATACTCTCAGAAGGAGAAAAGCAATTGAATCTAACAGAATAATCCAGATGACACAAAGACTTTTTTTTTTTGGTGGTGGTGCTGGGGATTGAACCCAGGGCCTTATGCTTATGTGGCGAGTATTTTACCAAGTGAACTATATCCTCAGCCTGACACAAAGACATTTAATATTAAATAATAGAAATTTAGAGTAACACAGTTCATGTCTTTCTAGCTCCTTTACTCCAGATTTAAAAGACACCAATCTTCAGGAAGTTTTCCAGAAGCTTCTCAAAGTTTGCCTTAGCTGGATTTAAAACATTGGAAGGTTCTTCCATTTTGTTTTTCCTCAAGATAATTTTTGTCTTCTTTTAATATTCATGTCATCAGGAAATTTTAGCAGGTAATTATAAGAAAAAAAGTAAAATCTAAAGCATGTATGGAAATTAACAATATTTAATTTACTACTTTTTGCACTCATTTAAGTTTGTAGACTGTCCTCTAATTCATCACACAAGAGGAAGTATGTAGGAGAACAACAACAACAAAAAAAATGCCTTCATTCTTGCTGGTTATTTCTAGCAAAATGTCTAAACTCTAAAAGACCTTACAAGATGTGCAGAGAAGATAAAATGAAAATGATATGAAAAGAACTTATCTTGAATACACCTGAAGGGAAAAAATGGCCATGAAATGAAATGATACTACCCCTGCCTGGGTAGGAGGGGGAGAATAAGAGATCCTTAAAAACAGCATATAATATGGTGCTTGTGGTGTTGGCATCACTGTGAGAAATCCATGGGGTCAGATTCAAAATTCCTATGTAGCACAGTTGAATATGAGATCATAGCAAATCTCAGAGAAAACTCCTGTGCTCCAACCAAGGCAGAGAATTAGCAGCTTATTTTCAGTGTAGAAGGATCTATGAAAGCAGGGATAACATGAGAGGAGGGAAAAATCGACCTTTGAGCCACAACTTTTGTGAACCTATAACTGTGGCTCAGAAATAGCTTCTCCTGATTAATTTGCTCAATTGCTCCAACATAGTGAGATAAAACAAGTCTAGGAAGAATGGAAATACAAATAAAGAACTTTCATTGAATTATAGGAAATGTTATTTTTAATGTTACTATTCCTGCATAATGAAATGCATGGACTAAGATTAATTCTCATTAAATTAAATTTTCATGTTGCAGAAGAGAATAAAATAAAAGTTCAGACCACTTTCCCTTATTTATCAGCTAGGCAAAATTCATGTATCTCCTCATAAGCTACAATGGAAAAAAACACAAATTATAAACAAATCTTTGAATTTCAGAAATATAAATCTAAACCAAAAGAAAGATGTTAAAAATGTATACCAAATTATTTGATTTATATAAATTTAGATACAGGCAATATCAAGCTACAGTCCTAGATGACAGGATTTTACTTACTTTGGTTATAATATTTGAAATGGAGCATAAGAGCAGTTTTCAGTATTTCTTTTCTTCATCTGCATATTGATTATGTGTGTGTTTTTAAATTTCTGATAAATTAATGTAGTAGCATAAGAATCGCAGTATGTTTCTGCTATTTATATCTTGATAAGTACTTGTGTAAAAAAAGATATATATGTCTTCAAAACATGTTACACAAAGTCTTTACATGTAAACCATTACAGAAATAATTTAGAATAGAAAAATCATGAAATTAAAGTAGTCTATTTAAAACTCCCCAAAGAACCAATCAATAGAAAAATTCTACATAAATAAGATGAAAAACTTCATCAGAACCTAACACCAACTTCCTTCCTAAATATAATCCATTTTATGAAAAAGATAAAATGACTATGTAAATGTTTGTTTATGGACATATAAAATATATAATGTATATATAATCCCATACAGGTGAATTTCACTATTCATGGTAGTTATTTTCCATAAAATAACCAGAAACACTGAATTAATCCCTAAGGAAAGCACAGGGTTAGTGTTCTATACCTCTCTAGTCACGCATCACAGGTAATCTACAGAACAGGTTACTAAGGCTGAGGTGATGGGTTCCACAGTAGTAGATAAGTGATGCACAATTAAGGCAACATGATAAGTGAAGATTTAATATGTATATAATAAGTACAAGTGCACCTAATTTTCTGCACGCATGCAAATATATTTCATTATAAATATTGTCTTAAAAACATCTGGAATGCAACCTGAATCTAAATATCAAGTTTTAATAGTTACCACATGAATGATTTTCTAAACATAGGGTGATTCATGTAGTTAGAGGAATGGTAATCACATTTATAATAAAAGAATTCCATATTTCTGAAGCACTGACATTAATATTAAAACAATAATTTGTACCTGTAACAAAAATTTATGTAAAGAAGCATAATCAGCCAATGAATACAAGTTGAACTGTGCCCTTTAATGTTATTACCAATTGGAGGCTGACAGTCACAAATGATTGAACATTAAATCAAAACACACCAAGATAATACACAGAGAATTTGTGGAGGCCATTTGTATAAAAGCTCCCTATATCATTTTCCATTTCAGAGGACATTTAATTTATAGCATTATGTCAATGACAGCAATTAATTCTGTTTTCTTACCCTTGGAAGTGTAGTACCACAAACTGCTTTTATTAGCACTTAGATGATTTTACTTGAAATCTAGATGTACATTTATTTCGACATTTACTTTTATGAACAATTGCCTTTTTTAAAAAATTTTTTAGTTGTTGATGGATCTTTATTTTATTTATTTATGTGCTGTGCTGAGAATAGAACCCAGTGCCTCACACATGCTAGGCAAGCGCTCTACCACTGAGTCACAACTCCAGCCTCTGTCTTTCTTTTTTTATAATTTGCTTTTAATGATCTTTGTTTTTCAGATTATTTTATCAAACTCTACTCCAAAAACCACTTAATTTCAATAATACTGTTTCCTCCATTCCTCAACACTTACTTCGGTTTTATAACAGTTTGATTTTTCCCTTAGCCTCTTTTTTACCCTTATTCTTTACCATTCCTATGTCTTAGCTTGAAGACCCATAATCACACATAGATCTCTCTCCTACTCCTCACACCTGCTCTTCGGCTGTCAGACAGATCTAATAGTTTATGTAATTTATTTCCCTCAAATTGCCATTCAAAAATTTAACTTAGCATCTTCTTCACGAGCCTGCTCCTTTTTCTTATGAACTCATTTTTACCACTCAAATTGAAGTCTAAACCTTGAAATTCATTTTTATCACATTTAGATTCTTTCATTCTATAATCATAGTAATTTTAATGTCCATAAACTAATACTTCTAGAAACCATCTTCATTCATCTCCTACATTTTGCAAAAATCCTGACTTAGTCTCTTATTGTCTGTCATTTGATTTATCAAAATAAACTCATGCCTGTCCCACTTGACTCCATTATAAGCCATTCTTCCCATTATAGACAGTGTTCCTTTAAAATTTCAATCATATTTATTCACTCATCTATTTTAAACATTCTTATTGACTCCTCATTGATCGCGTGATAATATCCCAAATACTGCATATAACTGACCTGACTTTATACTGTTGTAGCTGGTCCCTGTCTCATTTTTGTCAACTCTTCCTTCCCACACATACCACAAAGAAAATAAAAATGGAAAACACTCTTTTTCAGAGAGGATGGGATGTATTTTGTTGCCTCTAGGCCTTTCCATTCTTTTTGCTATATGATTCTTCTTAATATACCTCAAAACTGAGTAATTCTTAAGCTTATTTATATGTCAGCTTTAATGTCTCCTTCCATAAGAAAATTTAACACTATAAGTATGTTTTCTGCCTTCTGTACTTATAATGATATTTTGCTCATGACATTATGACTTCTTTTATATCCTAGAGATTGATGCTCTATCTGAGGTATAAGTGGCAAAGATTTTCTCCCATTATGTGGGCTCTCTCTTCATGTTCTTGATTGTTTCCTGTACTGTAAAGAGGTTTTTTTTGTTTGGTATCATCACATTTATTGATTCTTGGTTTTATTTCTTGGGTTTTAGGATTCTTTTTTTAAAAATTTGTTTAATTAGTTATACACTACAGTAGAATGCATTTTAACACATTGCACACAAACACAGAACAACTTCTCATTCCTCTGGCTGTACTGTTCATTCTCTAATTTGGAAGGCACAGATAACATGGGGAATCTCCTTTTCAGAATTCATACAAATAATCATATGATCTCTAGGTTGAAGCAGTGTAAATGCTGGAGTCAAATGTGTCTTGAAACACAAAAGTTGCATTGAATCTTGTGGTAGAGTTATTTCAGTTGTGTTAGTCTAGTGTCTTTTGATTGATTGTAGCATCCACTTGCTTAACCCTGACTTGAAGTGTTGGCAGAGAATGCACAGCTTTGGAGCATGGGGGCCAGAAAGACAATCTCCCTTCCATTCCTGTAAAGAAGCCACGGTCCTTTAATTGCTCTCTGAGACCCTGGTCTTTCTTTTCATTTAAACTTAGGGACATGATTTAATGAAAGGAACAAAAGTAAAGAAAATAAAATAGAAAGGCAAAGAAAAAAATAATAAATGAATAAAAAAGGAAAAGGTACCTTTTTTTTAAAGGAAAAAACACTCAAGACAAGGAAGTGAGAGTAAAGAAATTGATCACACAAACACACACAGGCACCTGGGCACGTGAGACTGACTATCAGCAGGACTACTGCTGCCCCAGATTCTCAATTTACTTGATATTAGTGACAACCATAATAAATCAGATCCTGTTGTACACATGTGGAAACTTGATTTTTATCTTTGACATAGACATATCCTGGCTATCCTTAGTTATTGCTATCTGAAAATAACCCAAGAAATGTGTAAGATGTTTTCCCCTTCAGATATTTTTTGCCTTTCCATAATTCTCATTGTAAAAAAAAGAAAAAAATACACAATACCCACAAATAATACATGTATTCATTAATATACTTTGAAAACTTGAATTTTTGTGTACGTTTATACCTCTATAAGTTCAAAAAATAACTAAAATGTGATAAAATTATATTTCATGTCATACAATTATTCTAGACAATATTTAAGAATCTCACTTTATTTCCTTTCATTTTACCTTTTAGAGTATATTAAATCACAAGGGGGAAGATACTGAGATGAACTGTTTTCAGAAAGTTCTCTAGAATTGATTCACTGAAACATTTGAGAAGATAGTTAGGGACTCATTGAACCATGCCAGCGACCTCTGAAAATTTATGAAGGGATGTCAATTTTACCAACATTGAATTTTGTTTGTTTTTAATGTATCTAAGTACCAAAAAAATTGCAAGACTTTCTGTGTTTAAAAACAGAAAGTCTCTTTTGAGTTTTCTTATCATCAGAATAAGTAATCCAATCTTGCACCTAAACTTTAAAATTCATGAGTCAACTCTTAACTTCCACTGGATTTTCCTTTCTTTGATGCCTGTTCATATTGATGTTTCATAGAGCCAAAGGAAAATAAAATTTCAAACTTTTGACAAACAAATGCTTTTTGATCCTGAACCCACAACATTATTTTCATTTTAGTCACAATTTTTTTCATGAGACTTTATAAAAATACATTATAACCATTACTGTTCCCCTAATACTCTGAATGATAAAACATCCAAATAGAGTAATCATACGATAGTCATACAATGCATAATGATATTTTGTTCAACAGGAGATTCTATCTGCATGGTTGTCCCATAAGCTTATAGTGGAACTGAAAAGTTCCTGTCACCTAGGTAATGTCATAGCTAGTATAACATTGTAGTGCAACACATTTGTCATGTTTGTGGTGATGCAGATGCAAACAAACCTACCTTCCAACCAGTCATATAAAAGTATATTACATATAACTGTGCACAATATATAATACTTGATAGGGATAAAAATAACTGGGTTATTGGTTTATGTATTTACTAGACTATACTTGTTATCACTACTTTGCTTGTTATTAACATATCTTAATTGACACATAGTGATCATATGTATTTATGGGGTACAGTGCAGCATTTAATTATGCATATACAATGTATAATGATCAGGTGAGGGTAAGTGGCATACCTATCACCTAATCATTTGTCATTTCTCTGTGTTGAGAGCATTCTACTAGTTATAGTGAAATATTCAATTAATGGCAGCAAACCATACTTATACTACTATGCTATAGAAATTGGAAGTTATTCCTCTCATCCAACTGCACCCCTGTACCATTGTCCATTCTCTGTCTATACTTCCCTCCCACACACCCTTCCCAGGCTCTGGTAACTACTATTCTGCACTTCCTTGGAACAACTTTTAAGTTTCCATATACTAGTGAAAGCATGAAATATTTGTCTTCCTTCATTTAACGTACTATCCTCCAGTTTCATTCATTTGCTGCAAATGAAAGAACTTTATTCTTTTGACTCAATAATATTCCATCATGTTTACATACCGTATTTTCTTTATCCATTCATCTGTTCATGTACAACTAGGTTGAGTCCATATCTTGGTCATTGTGAATAGTGTGGAAAGAACATGTGAAAACATATATAGATATATAAATATAGATAGATACATACATATATATGTCATATATAATATTAGTGTATTAATATTAATGACAGATATAAGAACTTGGGCTATATCTCTATCTCAAAGAGAGAAATAGTAGAACTTTATTATCCATGTGACCATGGCAAATCCACTAAGACAATCTTAGATGAAAGAAGGAAAAGAGACAGAGAACACTTGGTTTTAGACTTTAATCTATATATTCTGTCTGAAATTTCTATTTCTGGTTTGATGGTTACTTTAGTGCTTTGTCTTCAAAAGCATTCCTATAAAAACAAGGTTGATAGGAAGTTTGTCTTTTTTATTTAATTTATCTTTCTGTAATATTTCTTGAATAATTCCAGAAGCAATGGACAATCCTAAGCTAGTAATTTCTATAGTTTTCTAATAGCCACTTTCAAACTAGCCTCAAAATCAGAATACATAAGCTAAATCTAAAGAGCATCCTGTTTATAAAGATCAAATATTCTCAAGGGAAAATCAAGTGCAATTTTGCTAAAATATTAAAGTGTTAAAATCATACACAAAAAGTTCATTTTTCAGAATATCAGCACAGGTAGTGGTTAGTGAAATTTAAAATGTCAGGAAATATATGAAAATTTGAAAACAATATTTTGAATATATTTTAATGCAATAAGTTAAAATTATTTCATTACTTAATTAGAAATTTAATGATGAAAAATAACAATTAAAACATATTGTAAGAATCTTCCTTGATTTTATATTTTACACTATAATATTCCACAGAATATTTCTTTTCAATATTTCCATCTATTCCATATTTTTAAATGAAATATTCAGTGAGGTTTTTGTGCTGTACATAATTTTACTATAAAATTGATTTTATCTGTATTTGACAGATAATTAATATTCACACCAATTTATTAATAAAAAGTCTCATAGTTTTCTTTCCTCTTTTCAAGTTTTAGCACAAGAATCACGTTTTTAATGCCTCTTCCAATAGATTAGTGCTTTATAAATTCAGGATGGAAAGGATGGTCCTCTCATTGCTTAGGAAACAATGCTTTTTAGGAGTTGCAATTTTGCAAAAGAGATCAATGCACCAATTAACAAGGAAACAAACACATTTTTAACATGTTAATTGTGTTCCTTTTGTTGTTGAAAGTTAGTTAGTCTGCATGTCTCACATTCGCTGATTCATCAAGCTTGAAAAGTTGTCTTCTAATTAACTTTAAGGATTCTTCAATACCCCTTGCTTTCTTCATTTATAAAATCTTAATATTCTAACAAGAAACACTAATACCAACATAATAGAGACTTTATACAAAATAAGAATCTCAGTCATTATAAAACATAAATGTAAAATAGTGGATTTTTTTTTTCCTTAAGGAAAAGAAAATAGTAGAAGGAAGACAACTTAAAATGACTAAAGAGAAAACAGTACAACCTAGTACAACTATTTCCCAAAAGTAAGCCTCATTTATAGGAGCATCATTTGTATTGAAAGGAAATATTCAACACGAGTATATACACAAATGAATTTTACAAGGTCACATGTAATTAATGCCTTAGGATACAATGAATAAAGACCAACATACCCTTATGCAGAAAAGGAGAATGAAGTTTTATTTTTCACCAGTTGGACTGCTCCATGCTCCATGCAATAGATAGAAGTATTTCCACCAGAGGGCGATATTGCTTCAGCAGCTGTACCCCTGAGGCTAAAAGAGGGAAAGCTCTGCTCATAATTTATCCCCATGGTCAGACACTGAAATTGACAAAGGGTTCTGAGCTTTCAGTTATTTAGAAATTTTTGGCTCAATATGGCGGCCACAATCCACATGCGATTATTTAAATATAAGCTAATCAAAGTTTAATGACAGTAAAATTCCCTTTCCCTGTCATTTGCACCAGCCACTTTTCACAGGCTAAATGGCCACTGTGAGCAAAAAATATTTCTTTGTAGAAGGATATTTAGTGCAGCACTCATCACAGGAAAAACACCCTGTCTCTGATTTCACATCTTCTCCAACTTTAAAAATATGACCTATATTTTGTTGACCTTTTATAGATTACTTCTTTTTTATTGTTATCTAAGAGAGAAAATTTTCACTTAAATTTGTGATATCCACTGTCTCATTTGGCAAGGTGAGACAAGAAGAGGCATAATTCACTAAAGTGGGATTGTTCATGGTTTGTATGAACACTTCACAACTGGAAATAAAAAGGATATTCACTCTTTCATGACAAACTGTCATTTTCTCTAGTTTATCCTCTAAGGCTGCTTTACAGGAACCTTCCCAAATTTCTTCATTGCTATTTGCAGAACTTCACTGTTGATAACATATTAAAACTAGCTTGCTTATGTCATATAAGTTAGCAGATGTAGTCTAGGAAGTAAAAGAATATTTTTCAGATTTTCAATTTCATGTTTTAGACCTTAAACTCACCACAATATTATTTCAATATTTTATTTCAATATCTCAAGAAACCATTGCTGTTGATTCTCTGTCCTAGAAACAGGATGCTTTCTTCTTTTTTGGAATCATCCAAACTCTCTATAATCTCTTCTCACAATATTTATAAAATTTGTCCCTTGGCCCTTCATTTATTATTCAAACTATAGAATTTGAATAGAAGTGAATCTCACTATGCTACCTTTATAAATATAATGTGTTGCCTAGTGGTAAGGTCTGCTTTGTTCTTCGCTTTGACACTTTTGATGACAGAGCCTTGAAACCTAAACCTGAAATGAACAAAACTTTGGTTATGTTACAGGTATGAGGCCTTCCACAAAACTGAGGCAGCATGAAGAAGGTTCCCCTTTACCCCAATTCTTTGTACCAGGCCAAAAAGATTTCAGACATGTCTCTCAGAGTAAACATGAGTTTATTAGAAAAGGTAGGAAAGGGCAAAGAGGAATAATCTCAAAGGAGAGAGTGAATCCTCTCTGAAATGAAAGAGACAATGTGCCTCTCCTGCCCTCCAGTTTTATTGAGGGTCCCTGGGAAGTGTTTAAGAGAGTCTCACTCAGGTCCACCTTGACTTTTGATGAACTGGAGGGTGACATCCGACTTTCAAGTCCCCACTGTGCATGACCACTCTAGGTCACTTTGGTCCATGCTCACTGATTCTAACTGCAATCTGTTCTTACAGATTTTACAGTTAGGGGGAATTGTTCTTAACTCCTGGAGTTCTGGCATCTGGTCTGTGTAAGGGTCACAATGGCCCCTCCTTTCAGGGTAACTTGTGTTGTTATCAGCATTTTGGGAGTAGGACTATAACACACCTTGTGAACTTAAGTCAGGTAAGGTTGCAGGTAAATTCATTTTATGTATAATCTATCAAAACATATAAATGCATTATACTTTCCTGTACAACTAATTAGAAAAAGTAAACAATTATTTAAAAAATATGAAAACATGCATGGGACCATTTTATGTGGGGTCAACACCGTGGGACCATTTTATGAGATTATTCCCTTAACCTCATGTTCCCACCACCCATGTCTTTCTGTTTCCTGTCATATACACTGAAAGTATTTCTTCCTTTTTAATTTTTTTAAGTGGAAGTCTTCATTGGATAGTTTTAATAGTTGATCAAAATACCAAAAAATCATTATGTTAAATTTAGTATGAAAAATAAAATCTTAAAATATATAACTATCTGAAAAACCATGACATGCACACTGCCTGCAAAGATTTATTTTTGTGAAGCATTTGATGACACAGACTAAAATGATGGAAAAACTAATAAATGTATTAATTTTCATATTTCTGAATGCTTGGGGGATTCTAATTTTTTATATATTGAACATTTAGTAGTTAAAATATAACTTCTCACTTATAAAATTAAAATTCATGTACTGCAAATGTTAGTATCATGCAGAGAGTCAGAAAAATATTGTCCTTTTTCTTTACCTTTTCTCTCATGTCATTCATTTTTGGTGAACATAAAAGTCTTCTAACAACATTATGTTTTTTACATTTTCTTGATGGTTTTATATCCTCAGTTATATAATTATATGTGCAACATATGTGTATGTTAAATTATTATACATACTACTTTTCGTGAATATATTTCTCAAAAATAAAATATCTATGATTAGGCACCATTTAATATTTTCAGAAAAGGACTTCTTGAATAAGATTGAGTATTTTAGCATAAACCTGGAAAACTAAATACATCTACAAAACTCTAAAAATTAAAATGTAATGTATTGGTCAGAGATGATGACAGAAGAATGATGTGTATCTTAGGGAAAAAGCTTAACTCTCCCGGACATAAGAGGGAATTTCCTCCAGCATGGTTGCATTGAGCTGGTATGTTGGTCTTCTCCTACTTCCCTGTGCAAATTCAACATCATCTTTACTTGGGTCTCAAGCCCACTGGCTTTCAAACTGGAACTACATATGGATTCTCCTGGCTCTCTAGCTTGCTGACTGCAGATCTCAGAACTTACCCTCCCGAACCACATTAACAGATTCCTTATCTCCTATTCATTCTGTTTCTCAGATTATCCTGAACTCTAGATCAGCATCATGACAGAAGCATGTGAAACGCATTTACTTTTAGTAAAACAATGATTTTCAAAAACAGGGACACCTTACTTTTTTCTATAAGCATATTTGTAGATGTTTTGACTCAGTCCTGTTTTTCTTATCATGACTTGATTAGTTAGTAAATATTTTATCTGTTTCACATCTGAACAGAAATTGTAAATCAACTTCTTTCTTTTAAAAGCACATTAAATTATTTTAAATTGTCTTCTAAGATAAATAAATTTATAAAAAATTTATATTAGTCAGTGTTTCATAACTGTGACCAAAATACCTAACAAGAACAATTTAGAGGAGAAACGATTTCACATTTTCAGAGGTCTGAGTCCATGGTTGGCGGACTCCATTGCAGAAACATGGAAGACAGACATGGTGGAACAAAACTGCTGTTAATGACAGGGCGGGGAAAAGATAAACCCTTTTAGGCTCCACCCCCATCCCCCTGTGACCTCTGTCCTCCAATTAGGTCCCAAATCCCAGTAGTTTATTTGACTATAAGTGGTTTAATCAACTGTTAGGGTCAAAACTCTTGCAAACAAATCTTTGCCTAAGCCCCACTTCTGAACCCTTCTGTGGTGAGAACCAAGCTTTCAGCATATGAGTTTGCGGGGGCGGGGACATTCCAACACAGGTGAGAAACTAAAGAGTTTCTCTCTTTTTTTTTTTTTCTTTTGCGGTGCTAGGGATTGAACCCAGGGCCTTGTGCTTTCCAGGCAAACACTCTACCAACTGAGCTACATCCCCAGCCCAAGAGTTTCTCTTTAATTCACCTTAATTTCTTTTTTATATGGGTCTATTGGATGACTACATCATTCTGTATGCACAGATTGCTATTATAAATTTTTTGATTTTAAATTTATCCTCACTGTGAGAAACTCCCTGATACAAAAAGAAAAACAACCAAAAACTTTCAGAAACTTAATATTTTCTCTTAGTGAGAAACTAAAAATGAAGTTACTGGGTCAAAACTATTCCATTAAATTGTGAAGGCTTCATGTTGATATATTAGACAATTTCTTTTGTATTTTTAAATTGATTTTTGTGTACGTGGCTATAGTAAATATTTTATGTACAGAGTTCATTATCACAGACTTACTGTTTATTATTTAGCATTCATTTCTATTTATTCTGTAACAACTCACCACATTGGATTAAAACAATATCAATTTATAATCTTGCAATTCTGAAGGTCAAAGCTTGATAGTGCCTCACAATGCTAAAATCCAGTGTCTGCTGGGTCACTTTCCTTTCTGGAAACTCCAGAAGAAAATCTGCTTTCTTGCTGTTGTAGAGACTGTCCACATTGGCCCATTCTTCCTCCTTTAGGACAGATCAAGTCTTTTTCACACTTCGAATCCCTCATACCCCTGTCATTGTGTCTCTCTTTTCATGGTAAGTAGATTGCACTTAACTTCCTTTGAAGAATGCTCTACAAAACTAGTTTTCTGAGACAAGAAGCCTTTAAAATTTTGAGTGGTCCTTGAAAACACCACCACCACCACCAACAACAACAACAATTCTCCCTTTCGTATTTAATCACTCCCTCCATCCCCCACCCAAACACAATATTTTGAACTCATAGGTAAAAAGTCCTGAATCTTCAGTTTCCTTGGCTTCCTGGTTAATATGCCTCATAGAGGAAAAAGGCTTCTGACATCAAGATGCAGAAATTTCTGTCCCCATTCTTGATTGGGTCTATTCCTTATATTTAACCAGGGCTAAACGTAAAGGTTAATAATATTTCCTCACATTCATGGCTATTTTGAGTTGTTAATACCATTAGTATTACACTAGAAATTTAAAAAATCATGTTGTTTGGACTAACATGGCTGTTGGTAATGCTGATTGACTTACAAAGGAGCTTTCACTGAATTACCATGTCACCTCTCTTTCTCTGATCTACTAAGTTCATTTTTCTGTGATAGAGGGACAGAGTAAGAATGAGATATAAAAGACAAAAATAATTATTAGGGCTAATAATGATATTAAATTTTTAGTAACAATAAGTATTCTCCCTGTATTGCTTTTTTGTTCTGCCTCAGTGTCTCATTAGAACTTTTATTACCTTAGACTCCTTTGATAAATAGTCTTAATTTGTATTTCTGTAATAGGCAAAATAATAGTTCTTCAATGATCTGCACCTCCAGGGACTATGCCATTGTGTAATACCCTCCCTATGAGTGTGGTTGGGACCAAATAACTTGCTTCTATTAAATATTGTAAACATTATGAATTGTAGATTCTGTGATTAGGTTAAGAACATGACTTCCATTTTGCTGGTCTCATTTTATTGCCTCTTTGGCTTTGCACATTTAATGAAAGAAGCTATCATGGGAATTCAGGGCAGCCACTGGAGAACAGCCCATGAGGAACTGAACACTGCAGCTAGCATGTGGGTGGGCTTGGAAGCCCTCAGTTCCCCAGTCAAGAGCTGAGATGACTACAGCTTCAGCCAACACTTTAGTTACAACTTGTGACAGACCCTGAGTAGAAGACCCAGCTAAACCATGCCCAGATCTTTTCTTTTTGGGGGAAAATTTGCTATAGAGTAATAGATAATTAATACAACTACTTTTGAAATTTAACGTTTCATTTTGTTTTTTAATGAATATTTACCAAATAATTTTAAAATAAATAATCAGAGATAGCTCTATTTTTGTCAGCAGGAAAAGAAATTATCTGGTAACTTTGACAAAAGATATCATTGGAATATTATAATATTGTAACCAGATTTCAAGCTGTTATTTAATTATATAAAAATATCTTTTAATATCTGCAATCAATTCTTTTCTGCCATAATTCCCTCCTTTTGAGTACTTAGATATAGTCATCTCTGTGTTATGCACTACTCTTTCAAAATGAACGGTGATTCAAAGTCTTCTGTGCTTACCCACAAATTATGATTAAATCAAGAATCTTAATATTTCCATAAAATATGAAAAACTGTATGCCAACTTTTGGCATATGCTTTATTTTAAAATAGATTTATAGTTACCTTCAGGTTAAGAAATCAGAGCAAGGAATTTTCATATACTTCTTACAGCCTCTGAGACTACAGGACAATACAGTGAAGTTTTTTATGAGATACAAACCAAAAGTTCATATTTTGAATGTCAATATTGATTTCTTTAGTCATGTGTTTGATAAACATGTCTTTAGATAGGTAATTGAGATCCAACTGCTATTCTAATCCAAACCCTGTCTCTATAGATTATGTTCCCTCCCTTATCCTCATTCTTCTCACAGATACAACTCTGTAATAGACTGGATGTGGTAGTGTGTGTGCCAATCAACATAATCTAAGAAGAGCTGTAAGACCCCTTCAGCGCACTGTGTAAACATCTAGGAGGGGAGATAATACAGATTTCCACAAGAAAGCCAGACTTCAGATGATCCAAGAATGAAATGGAAAGAAACCAGGTTGTTTTAGCAGATAAAAGGGTAATTATAAAAATGATACAGAATGTGTTACAAACTGAAAACCCAAAGTTTATGATTTGAGTGCTGTGTATGTGAAGGAAGAGATCAGAACTGAATAGAATTAGTAGGTAGAGAGAGAATTATGAAGGGATTATCAGGTTTTAAGTTTAAATTTGTTCAATGTTCATAAACGAACTAGAACAAACACTAAAAATCTCTAGTTTCTGATGGAATATTTTAAAACTGTGTTATATCTTGTAGCTTAGAAATAGGTCTTAAATTTAAAAAGTAAAAAGAACTTTTATTTATTTATTTATTTATTTATTTATTTATTTATTTATTTATTCATACATACATACATACATACATACCAGGGATTGAACTCAGGGGCACTCAACCACTGAGCTACATCTCCAGCCCTATTTTATATTTTCTTTAGAGACAAGGTCTTAATTTTGCTGAGGCTGGCTTTGAACTTGTGATCCTCTTGCCTTAGTCTCCCTAGCTGCTGGAGTTACAGGCGTGTGCCCCCACATATGCCTCAAAAACCTACCTTTTAAAATTTTTGATTTTGTTTCTTCTGGTACCTGGGAATTGAACCCAGGTATTGAGCATGCAAGAGCTCTACCACTGAGCTACATCCGAAGCCCAATTTCCTATACATTTTGATGTTAAGATATTTGATTTATTATAGTTTTAACAAACATTTATGTTTTTCTTGGCACATAATCATGATATGTCTTGTACTTGTGATGTATTTTAAAAGTGTCAATTAGTTAAGATCTTGTCCATGATTATTTTAAATAGAAATAGAATTAATTGTTCTTTCAAATAAAGTACTTTACAACTTAATTTTTCAATAAATAGAAAACACTTTCAAACTGGAAAGATCTAATAACTCATAGTTAAGCACTCCTGAGACATCCAAGGTTGGAAATGACTTTTTTTAAAAAATGGTATCTGAGGTTTCAAGTCTTAAATATATGACTTTATTTACAAATCATAAAACAGTAATTGCTGTTTAATACAGTTGTTTCTAAATTTGTTTCTGACATAGAAAAATAAATCATTAGTTACCTCAGTTTTACCATAGACCAATGTAATTACCACATAATATTTATGCTCTCTCTCTGCTTCATTAATTACAAGCAAAACCTATATTTTAATGCTTTTGAGAGTTTAATTTGCACTTAAATCACAACATTTTAATTTATCCTTTTCATTTTGAGTTGCAGCTCCTTAAGTATGGAATATGTTAAAATATTTCATGGTGGCTCACCACACTAAAAAAATTACATTCAGTCTCTTCTTCAAAGTCCTTGCATCTGCACAAGTCATTAAGAAGTGTCATCTCCTTGTTTCACAATCCGCTTTCCCTTAAGACTAGGAAGTATATGAGGACAGGGAAGCATATGATATCAATAAATATTCTAAAAGAGTAAGTAAATGTGTAAATGGATCACCAAGCATTGTTTTATGAGTACATTCATCAAATATGTTGAACAATGATGCTCAGAAATAAAAAATAAGAACTACCAACTTAAGACTCCATGCCTATAGATGTAGATCTCACTATAATTATTATATCACATAAAAATTCTCAGACCATCCACTGAGAAGACACAGATGCTGGTTCTTGTAAAATTCTGAGAGTTTGAGTCAAATTTTAAAGCATATATTAAAGGAAGTATTACAGGATGATTGATAAATAAATAAATGCATCATGAAGAATAGTAATGGTCATAATCAATAAATTATCTTCTCATCAATCTACCTAAGAAGTAAAATTATAATCAGAACCAGATTGAAGGTCATGAGGGGAGAAAAATCTTACTACTAGAGACAGGGAGCCAGGGTTACCTGGTGGAAGCTAAAACCTTAGAGGAGGCACAGGTAAAGCTGTGGATGCCACTCACAGCAGAGGGAAAAGAGGAGGAATAACCCAGCTATTAGCCTTTCTACACATGACTGCCATTGACTGAACCTGATTTGAAACCAATTGTCAGAGAAGCTTGAAAAATGCCATTTATAGAAGTCAAATCCTGCAATACAGGAAATAGCTAGAGAGGGAATGTGAAATTGGACAAGCGCAGAGTCTAAGGATAGATAACTTTAGCTACACCTGCAAAAGAGATCAGAGAAAAACTAAAAACTTTGGAAAAACCATTAAATTTACCTTTAATTACCTATCTGGCATGCTCACAAATGTGATTGTTATATATCTGGCATTTTTAGTATTACTCTGTTCAATGTATAGTATTTAATGTATTTACACACACTTGTATTTTTTGCAATTAATTCACCTAGTAAGACTGTGTTTCAAAGGTCATTGAAATATATTCAAACTCTTCAGTCATTGGGTATATTTTTCTATGCATGTTAATTAACTCAGATTGACCTATCATGTTCACATGTTCTGTGTCTTAATTTAAATTTATACTGTCTCCTTTTATCAATTGCTAAAAAAGAAAGGTGGCAAAATTCTAGCTATGTTTCAGTATTTGTTATATTCTTTTATTTCTGTCAATTTTGCTTCATATATGTTAGAATTCTGTTGTATGTTCATTATAATGTAGGATAGTTAGACTCTATCATGTTTCTCAGTGTGGTTTTCTTTACATTAATGCTGCTTGTTTGATGCTGAACTTCTTTAATGTCTGGAAAATTCTCAGGTATTATCTCATATGTTTCCTGACTAGTCACATGTACTCTGCTTCATGAAATCCAATTAAAATTATGATTTTCCTCTTGATGCTGTCCCATAAATTTCAGATTATCTTTTGATCATTATTTTTTCTTCTTTGAGCTTGTATATTTTTTCACTTTTATAGACTAGTATTCAAAGTGACTAAGAATTTCGGCATTTGAATACAATATGTAGGTAAACTCACTGAGTGGTGTCATCATTTTTATATTCTATCTTCCTGCCTCAGAATGTGCAGTTATGCCTGTGAGTTTTAATTTTCCAAAAAATGTCCAAATGTTCATACACTTGTGCCCCTTTCTACTAATCTCTTCTATGTATTTGTGATAACTAAAGTCCTTGTGTAGTAATTCCAATATTTGGGTCCTTTCTGAATTTGCTTCGGTTGACTACTTTTTCTACTGTTTATATGCTCTATTTTCTTAATATGTTATATTTTGTGATTATATCCTTAAGATATGTAAAAGAACAAAAGAAAATATAGTAAATGATCTTGGACTTCCAGCTCCCAGCACTGTAACAAAATAAATTTTTGTTCATTATAAATTACTCAATCTCAGATATTCTACAAGAGCAGCACAAAACCAAAGACAAAATGTAATAATTTCTATATTTGCTTTATTTATACCATTTTTTTTGCCTTCCTTCGAAAAGTCTGGAGGTATTTTATTATTTCATATTTATCTTTAAATTAGCTTAACATATTTTTCCTAAACCTTTATATATTACCCTGGATATTACAAAATACTTCCTTGCCTTGCAATATTATAAAGTAAATTAGTATATATATCAGTACCTTGCAATGTAATTTGTTTTCAACTCATTTTTATGCTGTTAATATTCTCTGTTTTAATTCCTTATACATTTAACTGCACAAACATTGTTATTGCTTTTCTCTCTCTCTCTTTTTTTTTTTTCTTTGCCATGCTGAGGATTGAACCCAGGGTCTTGTGCTTGTGAGGCAGGCACTCTACCAACTGAGCTAAATTCCCAACCCCTGTTATTGCTTAAGAAGTTAAAACATATATTTATTTTTTTCCTTCTAGCTATTATTTCATTTCCTTTTAAATCCCTCATTGTCTTCTAGTTCTTAACTGAATTTATTACCCAATCATATTCTTTTTTAGTTGGGGAGTTGTTTTCATTTCTTCATTCTTTTTAAAAAAATTGTCCTGAAGTATGTTAAAATCACTCTTTTTTTTTTTTTTTAAAGAATAACATGGGTATTCACTTCTAGATTAGGAGTAAATGTTTTTTTTTAAATTCTTTTATGTTCCATCATGTTGAAGAAGTGATTGCGTTGTCTTCATACTTCTAAATATTTTTGCTAAGAAATTAGTTGCAATCAATTTTTTGCTCCATGGGAATTAATGTTCTTTTTTTTCTGAACACTTTTCTAAACCTATCATTACTTTTAGTTACCAAGGCAATATTTTTTATTAAACTATGCTCAAATTTCTTTTATGACCTTTTGTACATTTTTACTCTTTCCTCTTTGTGCTTCAGCCTAATAATTTTATTCTGACCTATCTTAAAGTTGTTTATTGAATCCTTTATCTGTACTTAATTTACTGTTAAAGTTATTCATTAAGGTCTTGATGGCAATTATATTTTAATAATAGAATTCCTATTTTCTTCTGTGCAAATATTCATTATCTTGCTTTTATTTCCTTTATCACATACAGCCTAATCATTTAAAATTCTATTTTAATAACTCTGATCTTTAGAACACTTGTATATGTTTTAATGTTTCCAATTACTTATTCTCTTAGGTTTATTTGTTCCTGTTTATCAAATTGTTTTTGTCTTTATAAGGCATAGTATTTTCATTAAAGCACACATATTTTATATTAATATGTAGAAGTCACTAGAGACTGTGGAAGATGTTGTAACTAGACAAGAAGAAATTATACTTACTGCTAGTAGTTGGACAGTTAGAGATTTAGATGATTTGCACCTGGACTTTAGATGCTGTGATGAGTGATGTGTTTCTATTTCACCCTTGGGTTTCTAAAACCAAAATGTCTGAGGTTACCATGGTCACACTCCCTGGTGGGCTCTGAAATCTAATCTTGCTTTACCTACCTATATGCCTGTCAAAGATGTCATCTTCTTAGACTCCAAACTTCCTCCAGATCAGCAGACTAAGCCTTCTCTCTGCCACATAGTATCTTACAAGTTTGGAATTGTATAGTTGTTATTTTTCTATTAATCATGTCACCTTCATTTGAAAATCACAGAAATTCAATTTAAAATGGTTTGGGTAAAAACTTAATAGAATTATAGAAAGAGAAAATGATTTGAAAAAAAAGAAAGACAGATGGATAGTAATTATTGGTTCATAAAATCCAACTGTACAATAAAAGTTTTGACTCAGGGATCCATTCAATAAGGCACATAAAGAAAATGCCTAACATGAAGTAATGACAGAGAAATGTTCTGGATGTGAAAAAGAAACTTATTTTCTATTGTGCACTACTGGAACTATTTGAACTGTATTGTTTGAACTATATCCATATTTTCCTCAAAAACAATAGTTGTAGAAAATAAAATCTCTGAAGAAAAAATGACTGTTTTTCTCTTTTCCCACTAATCAGAAACATATTCAGATATTAAATTTTTTTGTGTGACATAGTACACTCTTCTAGCCCAAAGATTAGAATGCCGTGATTGCAACATAACAGAGGGACATGATAAAGAAAAAGAGAAGAGTCACACAGGGGGACTGCAGGACCCATTCTTTGATGTCTCTCACCTTTTAGTCCTATTTTTCATGAGCAAGAAAGTTCACAGTTGGTGAGTCAGTCTTTAAATCTAAAATAAGGTAAGTTATAAAAGGACTTTAGTCTAATAGAATTTGGAAATTAGTGAATTTGCTTTTTTTGACTCATATTTTTGTTAAAGATTGTGTTTATCTTCCTTCCTTTCTTCCTTCATCTATTTTTTTCTTTCCCTTTTGTTCTTTTCCTATCAGTAGAATAAGATTTGGGTTTTGTTACAAAAAATACAAGTTTTTAAAAAATAATCACATTTCCTTATTCATGTTCTTTTCTAGAAAATCAAATTGAGTTAAATTTGTGACAAGCACGTTATTTACTAACAACTGCAAAATCATTACTTTTAAATTCTTATTTCCACTTCTCTAGCTTATATTAACTGCTTGTTTTACTTGGTAGGTTGTGTGATTAAATATATATCTATGTAGAATGAAGTAATCTGATTCTAATTAGACAATTAAATACATAAGTAGGCAGTTTGAATTTATGTAAAGTGATTTATTATTTTGTTTTTTAAAATGAACATAGGGGATATATATAAATGTATTTTCTCTTACCAATACCCTCATTGAGGTGTATGAGCATGATTGATATGAGAAACCGAATCAGTGTCAAACATCACCTTGATTATTTTCCTTTTATTCTCAAGGCCCTTTATTTGGCCTTTGTCAAAAATTCCCTTCTCACTTAGAAGGTGGTCGGTCACTAGTTCAAATGTGGTAAGGTTAGGAGCATGCGCTCTGATTCAGATTCATCTGTGTCAGGGGATTACTTTATTATCTGCAAACTTCATGGTCTTACACAACTTATTTTTTAATCTTGTGATCTATAGATTAGAAGCTTCACACAGATCTTCCTGGACTGAAATTGAGTTGTCCATCGAGTGCGAATTTTCTCACAAGGAGAATCTGTTTCTGTGCCTTTCCCAGATTCCAGAGGCCACTCACATTCCTTGGCCTCCCTCTTCCTCCATCTTCAAAGCCAGCAGTAGCAGGTCCAGGTCATCACATAGCATTGCTCTGTCCTTTTCTACCTCTCTTCCTCTTTTAAGGTCCACCCCAGCAATCTAGGATAATCTCCCTATGAGAAGATCAGCTTTGGGGAAATCCCAATTCCATTGGCAATTTTACTTTGATCACATATTCACAGGTTCCAGGGATTTAGGAGGCAGACATCTTCAAAGAACCCTTATTTTGCTTATCATAGTCACATCCTGGCCTAGACTTGGTCAACATGCAGGAACTCCAGCTTTTAGAATGTTTCCACATTAAAACCTTTAAATGTTTCCACCTTTAAAACCTTTAAATGTTTCCCCCTTTAAAACCTTCATTGTTCTTATCTGGAAAGGAAGGAGAACCATCCCAGCTTTGCTGAAAATAATGTAGTAATTCAAGTAAAGAGTTGAGTGCTGAACTTAGCAAACAAGAAAGGGGAAAGAGTATTTATATTGTTTCTGATAATAACCACTAGAGGACCCAGAGAAAAAATCTTTAAGGCTATATTTTAATCTATTCCTCCTGAATTTTCATAACTTGCTATTATAAAATAGTGTAAAAGTACTTGGTAAATGCTTAAATATAATTTGGAGAACCCTGTCATTAAGATCATTTTTACATTTTGGTATCATTGACATAATTGATAATCATAAAAACATTAGGTTGTTTACAATAACAACATTTCACTGTTGCTGCAGAGCTTGCCACTGAATGCTAATCGCTGTCCAGACACCCTGTGGAGGTTTCAAGGATGCCAATACCACCCTGGCATCTGCCACAAAAGCAGATGCTATTTACATCTGTTTTTTATGACAGTCGCTGAAGATGGCAGGAAAAAAAATCTGCATTTTAACACAAGCTGCTCAAATATTCTAGAACATATTTGGCTTGTCAAGACACTTTTTAAAAATTATTGTTAAGAGATAAGATTTAAGGAAATATGAATTATTAAGCTACCAAGATACTTTTTCTGATTTTACCTATGAATAAATGTGTTGCATATGGTTTCTAATCAAATGCTTTCATTAGAACACTGCCTAAATTGTTGAAATAAAAATATTATTTTTCTTTCCTTTTAGGATACAATGGAAATGTTCACTAAATTTACTATATACTGTAAGTATACTTGAAATTTATAATTCTTATTAGGTAAATTTACATAGATTAATATTTTTTTCAGTTTCCAATTTTTTTTTCCTAACAACCATGTTAACTTAGCTCTGGTCTCATGGGCATTTTTAAGTAGACTCAAAGACATGATTGCTTCTCAAACACACTGAGAAAATCCTAAGTCTACTTTTCTAAAGGGTCCTTCTTAAAATGACTTTTTTCAGCCTTGGACAGCGGAAGTTAACTAATTGCAAAAGTGTTTTTAAGATATTCAACCTGCTCAGATGTTTTATCTACGAGAGCAACAGCGAGAGCGAGAGCAAGAGTGTGTATGTGAGAGAGAAAGAGAGAGAGAGCTGGTTACAACGTTTAGTGTTGGGACACTATGACCATAGAAAAGAAAAATACATGTATGGAGCAAAAAGATTAAAATTTATTTAATCATACTTTTATACTATAGATATAAAGAGGGAATTGTAGACATTCCTTGACGATAAAAATTATCTTTCTTTTAATTTGATAGACATCTTCCATACTAAACCAAATTTCCTATTTATGGAAGGATATGCCAGAATGTAATTTTATTGTAATATTCTGTTTGCACATTATACTTACAGAATAGTCTGCATACTTGGAGTTTTATTATACTTTTGGTTGTTCCTGTCAATATGATTTGCAGTAATGATTCCTCTTCATTATATTTAGTATTGTCAATGACATCTACATCAGTTTTCATGGACATAAAATATTTTGGTCTCCCTAAGCAAAGTATTCTGGGGTTTGGTGGAAATAATAATTCTCTGATCACTGTCCAAACAGAAAATTGTTGCATCTCTAGGCAGGAAAAAAGAAAGAAAACATGCAAATTCCTATAAAAACTTTTAAAAGTGCCATGTACAACAACCTGAAGTTACTCACACATCTTTCTGTTTTACTTCTCACCAGAAGAATCAAAGATCATTGATTACAGTAGAAGAGAGTCTTGAAAATGTTGACATTAATTAGGAAACTAATCATGTAGAGTAACACATAGGAAAAGTGCTGTCTGTCTCTCTCAATCAGAAATGCAAAACATTCTTAAACTGAAGGTACATACAATCTCAACCTGATTATTTTAAATGCAATCTCATAAATATGACTTAATACCTCAATGAAAATTTACTTGGGTCTCTTAAATGGAGAACTTTTAAATTAAATAAATTTCCTCATATTTAATGTGAAATAATATATTTGATAAATACATTTGCCCACTTCTTCCCTCATCATACAATTATATAGTTTCAAAATAACTAAATGTTATTATAAAAATACATAAGTAATTAATATATGCTTATTTATTGTATATGAACCCAAAGTCTTATTTAATCATTCATATACTCAGATTATATTCTAGTTTTGAAAGAAAACGTAAAAATCAATGATTAAAATAATTACTTTGAAATAGCACAAGATTGTTAAGTCAAGAATATCTAATTCTACTTGGATTTGAAAGTGTTAAGATACAAACTTTATAAATAAATGTAGCACAAATAAGAAGGTAAAATACTGCTCTGTTTGAAGTATAACATACAACACAAA
The DNA here is from genome assembly GCA_020662805.1 of Glaucomys volans. Lineage (NCBI taxonomy): Eukaryota > Metazoa > Chordata > Mammalia > Rodentia > Sciuridae > Glaucomys > Glaucomys volans. The sequence goes on from JAJEJO010000179.1 coordinate 76,033, forward strand.
TATCTTCCATTTGTTTTCCTTTAACAAATGAACCTTTCCCCTTTTTTAGCAAATAGGATTTTTTAGGTTTCATTGGGATTCAAATAAGTACAAATGTTTTCACTTATATGCAGAATAATTTATAGTAACTTAAAAAATCAGATATCATATTATTCCAATATAGTACTTTTCCATAATACATGAAACATGACAAACTTTCAAAAATTAAAAATGTATGAGATTATTACAATTAACATTTCAGTGATAAATAAAATAAAGCACAAATAACCTTTTGAAATATGGAATAAATTAATCAGGAGGATAATTTTGTTATTAATATAGAGCATAAAAATTATTTATAAGCAAAATTCATATATTAAGGAGTGTCTCAGGGCTACATGTCAATTTCCAAAATAAGAAAGTGACCATGGAGAAAACAGTTTAATACCAAGATAGACATATATTACTACATCAAAGTTAAAAAGTTATGTGCATTAAAGGATACAATCAACAGACTGAAAGGCATCTACATACTGGAAGAAAATATTTGCAAATCATATATCTGATAAAGGGTTAAAATCCAGAAAATATGGAGAACAAAAACATCAAAACAACAACAAAATGCTGATTTAAAAAAGGACCAGGGACTTGAATAGATATTTTTCCAAAGATAATATAAAAATGGCCTACATAAATATGAAAATATATTTAACAGCACAAATCATTAGAGAAATGCAAAATCTAAACCACAATGCAATATTACCAAATACTGCTTGAGATGGATAGCATTCCAAAATCAGAGAATATGGAGAAATTGCAATCCTTTTGAACTCTTGGGGGAACATGGAATGTTGCAACAGCTATGGAAAACAGTTTGGCTGTCATAACAAAATATCACAGATTGGTGGTTGAAACAACGGAGATTTATTTTTCACAGTTTTAGGGGCTGAGAACACCAAGATCAAGTTGCTTCCTGATTATGTTCCTGATGAGGGCTCTTTTCCTGCCTCCTCAATGGCACCTTTCTTCCTGGGACCTTCATTCAGCCTTTGCTCTGCACTAGTTCAGGAAGAGAAGGAAGGAAAGAACTTTCTGTGACTTCTTCTTTTAGGGATACTAATCGTACCAGATCAGGATCCAACCCTTATGTCTTTATTTAGGCTTAGTTACTTCCATAGAGAACTTTCTCCAAACGTGGTCACATTGGAGTTTAGGGCTTCATTGTCTAAACTTTTAAGGGGACCAAATGTTCAGTCCATAAAACCAAATGATATGGCAATCCCACTGCTGGGTATACATCTGAAAGAATTGAAAGCTGGATCTCAAAGTGATATTTGCCAACCCACAATCATAACATTATTAAGAATAGCCAGATATTAGAAGCAATTTGAATGTCTTTAGATGAATGGATAGACAAAATGTGCACTATTATTTAGCTTTAAAAGAAGAAAATCATGTCACGTGCTATAACAACATTCTGCTAAGTGAAATGAGTTGGTCACAAAAAGACACAGACTGTACGATTCTACATAAAAATAATCAAAGCAAATATCTGGCTGCTTAATATTTCCCCAAATATTTTCCCCCAAATTCCTTCATACTTCCCCAGTGATCTCAGATCTATATTTTTTTTTTAGCATTTTGGATTCTGAAGTCTTATCAGTTAACTAATATATGAAATATTAATAGTTAAAAGACTTTTGATAGAATATTTTTAATTATTTGAAAATGTCTTTCATTTTTCCTTTTTATTTAATTAATTTTTATTTAAATGTATTATTTAACTAATACATAAAACATTAAAATTGTCCAGGCAGAGTGGCACATGCCTGAAATCACAGCAGTTTGGGAGGCTGAGACAGGAGAATTGCAAGTTCAAAGTCAACCTCAGAAACTTAGCAAGACCCTGTCTCTAAGAAAAATATAAAAAAGGGCTGGGGATGCAGCTCAGTGGTTAAGCGCCCCTGGGTTTTAATCACAAATACCAAAACAACAAACAACAAAAAAATTAAAATTGTATATATTAATGGGCTACCATTGCATGATGTTTAAACCATATTTAACATTTATCTCATTTATTATTTCTATATGGTGAAAACTCAAAATCCTCACTTTTTTAAACCTCTAGTACATTATTGTTATATACTCACCCGACACTGCAATGGCACATCATAAATTTTTGCTCCTGTTTATAACTCAATACTCATTGATCAGCATTTCTCTGTTCCCTTTTAACCTCAATTCTTCCCCTGTTCTGGTAACTACTATTCTACTCTCAACTTCTATGGCACCAACTTTTTAGATTCACATATGAGTGAGATTACACAGTAGTTGTCTTTCTGTGTTGGTTTATTTCACTTAATAATGTCCCTTTTCATCCATGTGGTCAACAAATGACAAGATTTAATTCTTTTTATAGCTACATAGTATTCCATTGTGAATCTTTACTACATTTTCTTTATCCATTCATCAGTTGATGGACACTTAAGTTGTTTCCATTTCTTGACTCTTGTGAATAGTCCTGCACGAATGCAGGAGTGGAAATATCTCTTCATAATATTGATGTCATTTCCTTTGGATATATAACAAATAGTGTGATCACTGGATAATATGGCAGTTCTATTTTTAATTTTTTAAGGAATTTCTATAATGATTATATTAATTTATATTCTCAACATCAGCGTGCAAGCATTCCTTTTTCTTCACAACATTGTCAGCACTTGATATCTCCAGTCTTTTGATAACAGCTGTTCTTACAGAGATAAGGTAATATCTCATTATGGTTTTTATTTGCATTTCTCAGATGATTAGCGATAGTGAACATTTCTTCTTTTCATGTACCTTTTGGCCACATGTATGTCTTCTTTTGATACGTGTGTATATAGATCTGCTGCCCATATTTTAATCATGTTATTTGATTTTGCTGTTGAGTTTTTTAGAGTTCCTTTTATATTCTGAATATCCCTCCCTAATCAGATGTATTTAGTTTGCAAATATTTTCTCATGTTCTGTATGTTGTATCTTCACTCCATTGATGGTTTCCTTTGTTGTGCAGAAGGTTTTGAATTTGATTTAATCCCATTGACCTATTTTTGCTTTTGTTTCCTGTGTCTTGGGGGTCTTTTCTAAAAATAATCACTGCTCATTCCAATTCCTAATGTAATGGCATTTCCCATTTTCTTCTAGCAATTTCATCCTTTCAAGTCTTACATATAAATCTTTAGCCCCTATATAGTTTATTTTTGTGACTTGTGAGAGAGAGGGATCTAGGTTCAGTCCTTTGGATATGAGTGTTCAATTTTCCCATCCTCATTTATTGAAAAGATTGGCCTTTGTCTTAGTGTGTGTTCTTAGCATCTCTGTCAAAAATGAGTTGGTTGTAGATGCATGGGCTTACCTCTAGACTCTGTTCTATTCCATGTGTCAGTATGTTAATAAAATATTTTAAAGATAGTGTTCCTATTGTAATGTTGTAGTGAATTTATTCTAAATCTAAGAAAATTATTTCTTATGATCCTCTTATAACAAAAGTACATTATGATAAGTGAAAATTCAATACTTCAAACTATCATGAAAATTTAATCAATTAATATTCATATGTAACTTTCTTATATATATCACTTTCTTATTATATGTATCACATAATTTTTACTATCTTAGGGCAAAAAAGTAAAATAGATCAATTATCTTGCAGAAGCAAAACAATTGCTAGTCTATTCTATCACAAATCGTAATTGACTTGTCAAGGAATGGAAAAAGGCCATGCTTAAGGTTAGGAAGACAACTTTGCTTTGATTGATCACAAGCACAGAGTTAAGTTGATCCTTCCAGACATATTCAAGGGGAAGTTTGTTTTCTCGCGCTCTTGAAAAAGTGAGCCTTTGAGCACTGCGTTGTCATTGTCCATGCTAATGTCGTGCTAGTTAGTGCCTACTGGGCTGTGCCACCCTGTTACTCATCTGTTACCCAGGGAAGGGTAAGGTCACTCTGGGTCAGATTAATACATACAAGCAGCGCCGCTTGGAAAATCGAAAGTTTGCCTTCTGGGAAGTAAATAGTGACTGCCTGCTCGCCCAACTACTCCTTGTCTAAAAGCTCCTCTCTAAAGTCTGTAGCTCTGGTTACAAAAGGCAGAGCTCTGGACCATCCCAGGGGCTCCAATTGCAGTTCCCACAGCGCCCAGGAGCATATGGAGGCGCCCTCGGCCCGTGTTTGGCTGCTCCTCCCGCCCAGTGTGCCTGGCTTGCACTAGGGTGGAAAACCCGTGTTCTGCCAGCGCCTTTTAACTCTATAAACCGCAGAACGGTCAACCGAACATTTGTTTCCAGATTCCGGGCATTTGCGCTTTGGACGCGCGCGTCTCTGTCCGTATTTGGCTGACCAAGATAGTCCTAGGCTTAGGGCGCAGAGGCTGGAGGTGCTAGGGCTTCCCTCTAGGGTAGCCTCCAGCAAGTGTTGGCCCCAGGCTGGTGGTTTGAAAGGCAGCAAAGGTCGAAGCCCTTCCTTCGTGGTTTTGGATAAGAGCCATCCTGGGGGTAGAATGAGGGGGCTACATTTCCAGGTAGAAAACTACCCAAGAGCCTTTTCGAGCATTGGGGAAGCGGGTCAACAGCTCAAAACCCAACCGGGTTTCCTTCCTTGGAGGCTGGCCGTGAGGGTGGGCGCATTGTTGACATAACCGGCAGGGCGATTTTTGCAATGCCATCCTCCTGGTAAAAGGTGCCGCGCGGTCCGACAGTAGATCCACTGAGGACCTCGTCCCCAAGAGGTGGGAGTGTCACCTTCCTCCCGAAGAATCCCGATAATCAACTACAGAGGAGCATTCTGAGATCAGATCACGTAATAGGCTGGGGGCTGAAAAGGGACTCAGGCTGAATGCCTTCAGGCGTTGCTTGAGTAGCGCGGGAATGGGCGCGTCCGGGTTCCCACTCCGGCTCCAGCACTCTCTGGCTCAGAACCCGGACTCTTTCAGGAATAAAAACCAGAGATTCTCTTAACAACTTTCGCCTGTGCCGGTCAAAAACAATGTTCTCTGACGTCACTGACCACCCAGTAAGCCTCCATCTCCCATCTCGGAGATGGGGAGTGGGGTGAGTGCTGTAGTGGATCAAGTGAAATCCAGCAGGCATTGACATTCACTACCCTTTCAATCCAAAAGCATTTAGAAGGAGTGCGCGATTTGTATCTTAGGAAACCTCCTAGAAGGCTTGGAAGTGTAGGTGTCAACAAAACAAATTAACTTCGCCCTCTGATTTCTTAGAGTTTCAGTAGGGACATGTTTATGGAATGAAAAATTAAAGTTGATCTATAGCACTAATGCATTTTCAAAGCCTTTCAGTGGTCTGCTCCCTTCCCCACTGCCAACGTCTTTTGGAGTGTGTTCGCTACAAAGAGTAATAATACTGTCACTGTTATCAGTTTCTAAAGTTTCCAACGCGTTTACTGCAAAGCCTCTCCACAAAGTTTGATCAGACCCTCCCTCTAGCTGAGGGCCAGCGCGAGTGGAAACTCTAGAAGTAAAGTATAAAATGACCCCCAGGTGAGTATCCTGAAAGGATTACTTAGAGAATTGACGGGTATTTGTAGGTTCTTAAAGATTAACCTTTGCCAACCCACAAAAGCAGGTGCACACACATATTTGCGCGCAAAGAATAAGAATAATTTCCCGTGAGCGGCCACTAGAGGGAGGGCCGCTGGATGTTTGTACAGGATGGGATATAATAAATATGGAGCCTGCAATCTGATGGAATTTGTCTTTATGTCGCATTTAGAAAGCTTCAAGTGAGTGTGATCAAGGTGACTACAGTCAGGTTGGAGGTACACGGGATAGGGATGGGGGACCGTTAATTGTACCGCCTGTCCTTGGCACTCACAGATTCCTTTTGTCTTGAGACGCTGCATTTGGTTGTGGCTTCTTCATTACTTTCTACCAGTCTCAAGTTGGCCAGCACAGAGCTATGGATCCTAATAAGTGGGCTCAGGTGGTAATTTTTTTTTTCCTGAAGGGAATTTGTACGAAAGTACCGCCGCGATGGGAATTTTGTTTTCTGAATTACCAATCCAACTGTTTCATTTGATTTTGTAACTGTAAAAATATAGCTGATATATCATTAGGCTAACAAAAATGTACAATCGGTTGGAAACAGAATTGGTCATTTCTTACAGGAAAAAAAATCCAAAATCTTCTTTTCATTTTATTTCTGAATTTGAGAGTTCAATTTCTCACCACCAACTTGGAAATTGTTACAAAAACCTTAGAAAATGACACTTGGAGTATTACGTTAAGAAATACTACTTCCCTGTGCAAAGGCACTTAAATTACTAATAGGTCTCCAAATGTGAAAGTCACCTTAGGAAAATAAAAGATAAGGGCCATTTGAACACGTAAATACTTTCACTTATTGTGACTGAGTTTGAAATGGGCAGTGAGGGTAAGGGAATAATTATTATCATCACTGGAAATTTTAGGATTTGAAAAGTCTGATCCATTTCAGGTAAAAGATATCTCAATGGATTTCGACTAACTTTGCTAAATGAATCAGAATGATGACTCAAACAAGAGCGAGAAAGGAAAGTGATTTCCCTGAAAACCAGGTGTTGAGCGTCTTTTCTTGGTGACCCAATACTGGGTGCGCGCGCGCAGAGTGACCAGACCCTTCTTCACGCAGCTCCGACTCTGTTCAATTCCGCAAGCGCACCCAAGGCAGAAATGCCACCGGTATACCGCCTCGGATGATGGGCTTGGGTGTTCGGCATTACGCAGCGCCACCAGCGCTTTTTTCTCTCCGAAGTCAGCCACTCTCAACCGCGCGAGCAGCAGATAGCCGTATGTGCGCTACAACCGGTGGGGCGGGGAGACCTGGCGCTCAACCCGCCAGCTCGGCTGGTGCTGACGTCCATTCAGGCCTTTAAATGTGTGTCTCCCTGCGCAGGAGAGAACAGACTTTGTAGCAGTCACTTTGCCCGAAGGGAGACGCGTCAGGCGACAGCTCTGACTCCCCTCTCTCTTCCCGGAGCTGCGTTTATCTCTGTGCTCTTTGCACCAAGTCCCTGCCAGCCACTCCAGCGAGCGGCGCTTTTGGTACAAGCACCTCAGGCGTGAACCAACAGGACTCCCCATGCCCTGTGCTTTTCCGAAGGACTTGAAGATCAAAGATTGCAAGGTGTGCCCGGAGATCGCTCTAGGAGCAGGGAGCATCTACTAGATTTTGGTGTGTGTGTTTGGGGAGGGAGGGTTCTCAGAACTGGTGAAAGCATCCTCCGGGCATCCGCATCTGCAACTTGTTTTGGTTTCTTCTCAGTCCTGTGTGCGCAGTTACATCAAAGTTTTTCTCCTTTACAAGCATAACATTATAATTTTAATTATCCTCCTCCACCCGCGCTGTCTCTGCCAGGCCTTCTAGCTGTGCGGTGAGTAGATAGCGGGGCGCGCAGTGTGGCAGCGGCGGTGGAGATTGGCACGGTCAGAAGCAGCAGAAGGGAAGAAGCTGCTGCCGGGGACTCCCTGGGTGACCCTTTGCCAAACGAAAGGGCCAGAACCTTCCGGGACGCTGGTGCCTGCAGACTGGATTTTAAACACCATCCTGGTTGTCCGTCTCTGTCCCTTTTTCTCAATTGGTAACTAGTCGAGAGCAAGCGCTTGGCAGAAGCGCTCTGCGGGACCTAAGCTCCTGGCTGCTTGGGATCTGTGCGTCTGCTGCTGCGGAAGGAGCGAAGTGGAGGACGCCAGCGGATGCTTACTGGAGCCTGGAGGTAGGCAAGGGGGTGGGATCCTGATTTTCCTGCTGAGCCCAGATTCCAAAACGGTGTCTGATTTCAAGGAGAGGAGACTGTCTTCTCACCCTCATTTTCCTTCTCACCCCTACCCTTTATGGATTCGGGCTCAGGAATAACCAAATCCACTGCACCCGCAAGGTGGACTACCTCCACCGCTCACAGCCTGAATGCCTGGCTTCTTCCATATATGGTCGTGGTGTTGGGGGAATGTGAGTTTCCCAAGGAAGTTGATTTCTTACTGAATTTGAGAATGTCCAAGTTGATTGTCTTTAGTTTCTTAAAGGATATGTTTCCTCTGGGCAAGAATTATGGGAAATAAATGTCGTTGTCACATGCGGCTGCAATAACAGCTCAAAAATCTTCATTTTCACCCAAAAGTTTTCCCCATGCAAGTTTTCTCAATGTCCAGATGCGATCAAAAGAGACTTGACTTGTTCCATTATGTTTGAAGGGAAGGGGAATCTTGTCATTCTACTTTAAAGTAGAAGTGCAATATCAAGGACATGTAGTTTCTTCTCCAACCTACCCCCCCACCCCGCCCCATTAACTATTGTGATTGTAGAAAGGAACACTTTTACAATGTGCAGTGCTGATGAAAGTGTTTGCTGTTGCCAAACTTGCCCGAAGTTTTTATTTAAATATATGACCCTCTTGAGTTGAGAAACAATTTGGGGTAAGATTGAACTAAGGATTCTTGAATGCAATTCAACATGTAAGAGTTTGTATATGATGTGTGGTGGAGAGAATGTTTAATTGGTTCTTGCATTTTAGCTAATAAGAATTACATGAAATCACAGAAACAACCATTGAATTTTGGCAAACTATTTTTTAGCTGTGGGTAAATTTTTTTAAATCAATATTAAAACTTCGTAAAATGTGATTGGCAAGAATATGAATGTATAGAGAACAGAGAGGCAAGTTGACTTTAACAGGGTGGTTTATTGAAAATAGTGCTTGGGATTTCATAGCTACATATGGTAATCAGTGAAATAAATGAACCAGTTAGTATTCTGAGCTTGCAATACTTGGCTCCATAGAGAGACTGCTGTTACATTTCATTTACAGTCTCATTTGTGGGAATAAAATAATGTGGGATGGATTTATCCACTTCCTCACACTCATATGCTATAGATTTCAGGATGTCCTCAAAAGCCAGAGAGGGACAAGAACAATTTCTGACCCCATTAAAAAATACCATCTCTCCTTTACAAAGGACCTTCACATGTACTCTAACTACAGAATCTGGAACTGCCCCCACCCCTGCTTTTATCTCTTAACACCTATGAACTTGTAGCTTCCGATTTGGACCTAAATCTCTCTGCAAGTAGGCCTATTTACTCATGTGTTTTTCCTCACAGGGCAGTTCAGAGTTAGGGTTACTCTGAATTGAAATAATACTTTGATGTGTATTTTCAGGAGTTGTTGGGTAGATACCATGTATGCACAGGCTTCCTACTGAGCCAGATGTGTGGGGGCACCTGCGAGGTTTAGGGATCACTGAATACAACTGAAGTGATAGGTAGTCATATTTAGGAACAAGAACTGAAATTAGTGAGAATTAGGTTTCAGTAGAAGGGGAAGAAAATGAAATAAAACAAAAAAAAATGTAGAGGTGTCCGTTTGTGCCTGGAGAAGGTAAATTATCTTCAGCAATAATCAGCTTTATCTTAGATCTCCGTGAGCAGGTTTATCTCAAAGGGCAGATTCTTTGCTTGGTAAATTCCTTGGAAAGACTTCAGAATCCCAAGAAAATAAACAATTCTCATTTGCAGTTATTGATTTTCAAACAAACTATTTAGTCAGGGTATAGGACAGTATTTCTCAAAATTTAATGCCTGAGAATGGATGATAATTGCAATTTATATTTCCCAACACAGAGAAACTGGTTCAGGAGGGTCCAGTTAACTAATTATATATTTAGCACCATGGCTGATTCCAATTCTACTTTCCTTGCTTTTAAGGAGGAGTGTGTCATGCTAGCATGTTCATTTGAAAACTTTCCCCAGTATTTGTTACCTTCTTAAATTTTCATTGGTTTCCCTTGTCAATGCCATTATATTGTCATATCTGACTTGTTAGGAGATGACTATTCTCAAATATTAGTCTATCATTTGTATGTTTGCAACCCTGGATGGTGACTATTTGAGATTAAAACTGAATGGCATTGATACTACTGAGGTGATGGAAACACTTTACCATTGTTGAGGTCTTAGGTGAAAAAAAAAAAAAAAGAAATCAATGTAGTAATGGGTTTGGTTAGATGGCAACTTGAGGTAAACATTGTGTTGATTACTTTCTCACTAGAGGGAAAACAGTTTTATATGCTCACCTTTTTATTTCACGTATTTCCATACTTATCTTTTTTCTTCATAATGCAAAGCAGTTCATCCAGGTAGTTTCCAAAAAAATACAGAAAGAGAAAATAAACATTTAAAAAATCACACAACTGATTTTTTTTCCCAGTAAACCCCTTCATTTTCATTCATAAAACTTCCCAAAGGTAATACAAAAGTGAAGGAAATGATTGATGAACTCCTAAACCCAATGGTGAGATTGGTCATATCTTTGGTTCTTTTTTTGAAAGTGACATCTCAGTGAAATTCATCCTTTCTTCTACTCTTTCCAGGCAAAGGATGTTGGTCATTTATTGCCATGATTTTCAATCCATGTGGTGGTTATTGACACTGTGTTATAAAGAGTTCTCATTATTTTTTTTCAGACTATTTTCTTATGCAGTGCTATTTGGACAGAACATGTTTTTTCAGTTGTAAGCATTTGAGTTTTCTATTAAAAAGTTTACACATTAACAGTTCAGCATCATATATGAATATGGGAAAGAGACATTGTATTTTCTAAAAGCAAAACAAAACAAAACAAAACATTTTAGTCAACTGGCTTTCCCCAGGCTACCTTATGTTCTATCAAATTGTTAGTTGTCTTTTATTTTAAACTATATACGCATTAAATTTTTTTTTCAAAATGCAATTTGCATGCTTGAATGGAATATGTCTTCAATAGTAACAGTACAGATTAAGGTGAATTATAAGCTTATTTTTGGGTTTTGTTTGTTTGTTGAACTTCCAGTAATATCTTTAGATATTGGTTGGCGGCACTCTTAAGAATTTGGAGACCTGTGCAGGAAATCACAAAACTAAATCTCAGCCAAATAACCTAAGACAAAGAGAGGTATGCTTTTAATTCATATTAACACCAAATCATAGTTGTTGTGATTGATATAAGGAGTTTCAAACATAATACCACAACATCCAAGAGTTTTGCAGTAGTTTAAAAGATTTTTCTTTTCTAAATTATTGACACCACCGATGGCAAACACCATTCATTTCTAAATACACAAAAGGTATACAGAATTTTGTTTCGAAGTTTTAGAAATTCCTTTTTATGTCACATAGCCCCTCTCCCCATGGGGTGAAAGAGTAGGCCACATGGTGGTGCTATTGTGATGCATAATATTTTGAATAATTCTACCCTTTGAACCATTTTTAGTTACAACTATACCAATGGAAACATTGGAAATTTATCTAATGATAGATTGTCTGACAGTCTCCCTCAACTGAAAAAAAAAAATAGATATCTATTAGAAGACCTCATGGTCCATTATTAATGAGGACTTCCTTTAAAAATATAATTCCCCAATCTCTGTGCAAAAGGACCTGGCATTCGTGACTCCTATCTTTCCTCCCCTTTCTTGCTTTTCTGTGTTCTGATATAAATCACATAGTATTTAAAGAAGACATGATTTTCAAAATGATTTAACATATATCGGAAATACATTTTTTTTCATTACAGTGTTGTATGTATTCTCATTTTGTCCTATGTTCATAAAATCAGAATGGTTTCTCATGCACACACTGAATGTGTGTTTACATTGACTACATCCATGCTACTTGAAAAAAGAAAAAATTCATTCATGCTGACTGTCAGGGATTTAATGGATTCTTTAATGGGGTATTGCTTTGCATTTTAAAAGAGGACAACTAGAAAAGGACAAATCTTAACACCTTTCTTAAAGAGGTTTTCAGGTCCTTGGACAAAAACTATTACAAGTAATAACTCAAAACAGCCACTTCTGTGTAAGGTCAATTTGTCAACCTGAATGAGGTCTACTGGTTTGATAGCTCATGTCCAAAGTGCCAGAGTTTACCCAAAGTTTTTAGGTATAAACAGGGAACAAGAACTTGTCTACAAACTCAGATTTAAGCAAGGAGAAGAGGAAGTTAACAATAATAACTCCAGGGAATAGGAGATGAAATCCAGGGGCTGGAAAGACATAATAAAGGTGACTCAAATGATAGATCCTCTTCCTTTTTGGGCTTGACATTTGGCCAGGTTTATGAGTAGATGCAGATTTGAAGAGACTTCTGTAGTAAAAACAGCAAATCTAAAAGACGGAAGAAATCATGATGTCTGGGTTCAGTCCAGATTTTCTTTGAGGGTTGAGGGATAACATTTGCCTGCCTCTTTTTCAAGGTTCTTCTTCTGCCAATTTGCATTTTGTTTTACGGGATTGCAACTTAAAAGTTTTATTTATAATGAGAGGGGATTATTTTCTTTAATTCTTAAAACTATAATGTAGTTGTCTTCTAAGAAGTACATCCCCTTGTTTACTTTTTAGCAAAATGTTTGAGATTGGCCAATGAGATAATTTAAATAAAATGCCTTACAATTTATGAAAAAATACTCTTACACTTGGATATTTCTGACTTGTATCCTATAACTGCATAAAATACAGTGAATTAGACATATTGGCTCATGTTTTAAAGATGATTCAAACATTAGAAATGGCTTATGTAACTTTAGGTGTCTTCTTTCTTTCTTCCAATTGTTATTTGTGAATCAACCACTTTAAATCCTCACCTCTTCTTCGGCACTGAATTATTTTCAGGAGTGAAGCACAGAAGAAAAAGAAAGTATAACTATTGGTTTTGACTTGAGATACTGATCTATGACTAATATAAAGAAGAGGCTTTAAATTAAAAATATTCTCATTTTCATACATACCTCAAGTAAGAAAATAACATACAACATATACTGATATATATTTAAAATGTACATGTGCATACACATATATTAAGATTTTTCTTCTGGATTTTACATTTTATATCTACCCCTTTTCATTCCAAATTTCCATTCCTATTGCCACCAAGAACTGATATTCCTGAATAATAAATTATTAGATAATGTGTGCTTGACTCAAAATTCTTCCATAAGCATATTTTAAAGCATAATAATAAATAGGCATAAGTTAAAAACTCATAATATCATGTCTTATTTTCTTTGCTCAAACAATAAACCAAATGCTATTCCAATTATTATTTATAGATTTCAATATGCTTAGAAGAATAAAAATTAATTAAGTTCAATGAAGTTATGATTTAATCATTTGATGAATCAACAGAATCTGATTGCTATTTTAAAAATAGCTTTGTAATGTTAATACAATATATGTATATATTCAGAACAGTTTTTACTAATGCATTATGTATTAAATTTGAATCTGCCTAGCATTTTATGTTCTTTTAAATGGGTTTAAATGTTGAACAAAAGTTACTTATTAAGGGGTCTTTAGCTGCAAAGATGTACACAGTATGTAAAGATGAACTTCCATCATTATTTTCATTTTATTTTACATAGATTAATTTTAAAGAGTTATAGCTGTTGAGCTCTAAAAGTTTGATACAATTCAGAAAATACTATATTGATTATTATAACACTGCTAACACATAATATCTGTAACTTTGCAACAAACTTGAAAACTTCATACTCTGTTTTCATTTCTTGTATTCATTTCTCTTAGAAGTATTATACTGACTTATTAAAAATACAGTAGTATAATTTTTGGGTGTTACCTTTCAAATGTGACACTCATAATAATTTATTTTTCCCTTCTAAAATTATGAAAATTATAATAAGTAAGTGTAATGATAACTAAAATGTAACATCAAAATCACTGGGTATTGTGATTTTCTCTCTTTGACTTTCTGAAATATTATTCCCTAAAAGGAAAACAGCATGTAGTTTAAAACTTTTGTAGGTTTTTGTTCTTATTAGCATTTTTGTAATCAGCTCTAAAAATTATGACCCTATGAAAATGCACATGAAACACTTGCACAAAACCAAAAATAATATGTAAAAAATGCCCACAATTCCCAATCTTCCACCAGTTATTTACATTCTGAAATATATTTACACTTGGTTGCATACTTAGCTCTTGAATGCTTTGCCAGAGAATTAGAATACATCTAGGCCATGGCATGCTGATGGCATTTGTCATGTATGAAGGAATTGCAAACCCATTTTAAGCATCCTGTTTCCAAAATTAAAAGGTTAAATTGGGTGAGAAACAGAGTCTGTATTATCTATTCTGGCACATACTTAGAAAAGGGCATACTGGTTATTAAAAATAGGGGGGAGTTTGAGCAAGACAGCAATATCCCCACCCATCTTCCAAGTAGGAAAAACAAAAACAAAAACATTTTAGGTTCACTCATAGTGGAGGAGACTAATTTCTCCAGGCAAAAATCTGATTAATTAATAAATAAAAAGTTGTACAATGAAAAACTCACTGTAATGAGCTTTTAAAATGATTACAAATTGGACTTTCCAGCATTTAAAATGAATACTACTTGTTACTGCTACATTCAGTATTGTTCTTCATCTGAAAAACTACATTTTTCTATAGTAAAAATGACCAAAAACACACTTCGGGAATTTTAAATATTAATGTAATGCTTTTGTCCTATAAAATATCTATGTGCCTAGACTGGAAAGTTTACATGTAGAGATAAAATGAGAAATAATTGTCTATTAGTTCTTTTATGCAAGTTATTAAAGTACTTTACATTTATTAACGTATTTAATCCTTGTGTTCCTAAAGTCTAACTATTTCCCCAGTTTATAGATATGAAATGTGTGTTCAGGAAACTCAAAATGTTTGTGCAGTTCCCAGTCAGGAGGAGGAGGGATGTGGATTCAAATCATGGATCCAGATACTGTGTTCTTGATTGCTACATTCTAAGGGGTCTTGATGGTATTTCAAGTAAATACCTTCGGCCATAATAATCACAGTTTGGATTGACCTCACTAAAGTCAACTCCAGCAGTATGTGATTGTGTTTGGCCAGAACTAATTCTACTCTAAAATTTTTCTACTCTCATGAAATATTTGTGTGTATTCTATAGAAAAGAAGTCATCTTAATATGCAAACTTTTATTTTATCTCCTTATAAGTTAATTTTTATGACTAATGCATAATTTTTCTTCTTTCCTAAAGGAAGAAATCCCTAATATTACATTTAAATCACACAGTATTGCATTTAATAAGTCTACATATGTGGATGCATATTTTGTTTGCAGTGTACAGCTATTTCTGAAAAGAAAGTTTTACGTGCAGTGTTGACCAAAACCTTCACAATTCTGCCTTTATTGTTTGCACATGCAAATATTTGATTTTTAACTTAATTCAAACTTCACTGAGTTTCTTTATATTTTATAAAGTGTAATAGTTCTTCCTCATTCATTTGTCATCATGTTTAAGCATTATTCTCTTCATGTGTTTCCATCCAGATTGGAATTTTGGAGGAGAAATAGTGCTTTTTACACCATGGCTCCTAGTGGATTCATCCATGCTAGATTTTTAGGTCAGTATAGTATGGAGTTCAGCAGTCAAGCTTCCAGGCTCCAATATCTTGTTACTATGTTTTTCTTAGACTTATTTCCTCATTGCTTGTACCTCAGAATTTCAAGACTGGTGGAAGTGTAGTACAAAAAGTATGAAGTCAATATGAGTTCCAGGTAGTCGAATGAGTATACAAGGACTTTTTATGTAAAACACACACAAAGATATATTTAAACAAAAATACCATTGAAATTGCTCATTAATTTTTGATAGTAAAACACTTCAAAAACATTCAATTTTCCAGCATCAATAAATTCCAAAACCTAAAACAAATAACGTAAGCCTTAAATCCTGAGAGTGCAACTGAAAAATTTTACCTAAGTGAATTTTCCTAATGAATGACTAGCTCAATTAAAAATAAAACAAAGCAAATCAACAGCAAAAGGACACTATTTCTGGTGTTTATTGAGTTTTTGTAGGCTTTGAACAGCTACAATACAAAATAAAAACAGTACTGCAGTGGATAAAACCAACTGGATTTCTTCTAGAATTTTATTTATTTTACATCACCATACTTATTGAAAATTATCTGAAATGAAATTACAGTTATTAAAAATATTTGTATTTCTTATTATAAGGACTCCACATTCTATCCTGATTTCATTAGAACTGCATTTATAGATGTTACTTGTCATTCTTATTTCATTGTTTTTTATTGTTGTTGTTGTTTATTTGTTTCAGAATAAAACAATGTCCTTCAGGCTCCTTTACTATTAGGGACTATGGATTAAAAGTTAGAGTAAAATTAACTTAAAAGTTTAGATAGAAGATGAAGTCTTAGAATTGTGTTCAGTTCTAAAGGATGATTAGCACAAAAGAGAGATTTGTCTCTGAGGTTAAGCCTAAAGGCTAAAGCCTTAGAACAGTAACCAAACTGTCTTATCTATTGCCACACTGAGCTGAAGTTGTTCCAATTTAAATGATCATTATCAGACAGGTAATTAGGAGGATAGAAATTAAAAGAAAGAGCACTGGAGAAGTTATTAGGTGATTTCACTCTAAAACAATATAGAATCAATACGGTTCCTCTGGATATGTGAGCCCTAATTGTTAGAGAGTACAAGCACAGTGGACTTCCTGCCTGGGAATCATCTGGCTGCATCAGATGTTAGGTTCCGAGTCAGTGTAATGTTTGATGATAAACTTCTGCAGATACTCATTAATCTACTGGACTAGTCATCTGCTTTATTGTGGTTTTTCAACAGTAAAAATGTGAGCACATTGTTTGGCTTTCATTAGCATACTGTATATTATTTAAGTCTTTTCTTACTTATTTGCAGTAATTGTAGTGAAGATTATACCTTCTTATCAGAGAAGTGCTATTAATGTGAGTATTCTGTAGTGTTAAGTCACTACATGAGGTCCAGTTATACACTTTTTCTTTAGAACTTAGAAATAAAATCATTTTGCTCTGCTACATTTTCAATGTATAATGTGCAAAAGGGTCAGGTAAATTATAATAAATACCAATACTTAGGGAGAGAAAGAATAGGACATACATCTGAAACAGTGATCATTGGGGAATATATTCCTTTTCATTCATGTTTGCAAATTAGTAATTTATTTCCAATCTCATTTCTTTCTTAAAATACCTCACTATATCAGTCAGGAGTCTCCAGAGAAATAACTAATAGGGCATATGTTGATTTATGACACAATTTATTATGGGAATTGACTCATGCAATTATTGATGCTGAGATTTCTAAGGATGGGCAATCTGCAAGTTGTAGACCTAGAGAGCCAGACATGCAATTCAGCCCCAAGACCAATTCAAGAATTGGTCGACTCAAACCAGAAGTAGTTCAGAAGCTCCACTGAGGGATCACAGCAGAAGGCTTTTCGACTACAAACTGGGAAGTATGGAGAAGAAAATATATGATTGCAGTTGCCTTATTTGGTCTGTCTCATTGCAAAGTCCCTACTTATATAAGTTTCTTGGTTATTTCTGATTGATTGAGGTTAAATTCTGTTTTTCTTAATGTAGGACTCCACAAAAATAGTTCAATAGTTAACTTTTGCTTATGTTTGCAAATCAAGCAAGATTGAGGTCACTTAAGAGGACTAACTGACTTTACTCAGGAATTGTTCAGATGATCTCCATTTTAATTAATTTTTATGTTTTACCAAATATCTGGACATTCCTTAGACCACTCGAGTAGCTGGGATTCTGGTTTTGTTACAACATTACTACTATTTTTGTTGTTGTTGGGTTTTGGTACCAGTAATTGAATCTGGTAGCACTTAACCACTGAGCCACATACCCGGCCCTTTTCATTTTTTATTTTGAGATGGGTTTCACTAAGTTGCTCAGGGCCTTGCTAAGTTGCTGGCTTTAAACCTGTGATCCTCTAGCCTCCGCCTCTGGAGCCACTGGGATTACAGGTGTGTGTCACCACATCCAGCTGTGTACCCTACTTCTTGGTACAATTTTCCCCTAATTTCAGCATAATATATAACAATGATGAAAATTAAAAATAAGGGAAAAATGTTATTATCTCTAGCACTGAAAAGTATCCCAGTTAATTTTTAGTTGCCTGTAATTCTTTGTCTAGCTCCTTTTTATTTAAATAAAGCAAATGACTTTTGTAGTTCATAAATGTACTACAGATATTTTTATACCAATATCTCTCTGTCAATGGTTTTATACACATGATGGAAGTTTCATTAGTATCTCTAATGTTACAATCTGGTATCAGATTGAATTAGATTGATGTGTTTTGTTACTGTGTATAATTTTAGGAAAGTTGATTTTTCTGTCAGTACTTGTAATTTGAAGAACTTTGTCTTAAATACCTGTTTTGTTTTGTTTTTTTCAACTTTCTGCATGGAATTGACCAGCTGCAACAGAGCAAATGCTGTTTCACTTAGATGCAGCCTGCTGACTCTAATTTTTATCAGTGACCTCACTTTAATCTCAACACTGCTACTTCTATATGGCTTCACTTGGCAGTATTATAAATATTGCTTCCAGAAATATTATATATATATATATGTATGTATATATATTTGTGGATAGCCTCAATTACTCTCATGATAAATTTCTATGGGCAGAAAAATACTGGGCTAAATTATATGCATAGAGAGGAAGGTATTTGCTATCAGGGTTATATTTTCCCATCTTATTGCTATTTTTCATTGTGTGGTTTTTAAGGATTAGATTGATCTTTAATATTCAACAATTTTTCTTCATTTCTGAAATGATTTCATGTCATTTTGCAAATTTTCCAATGAGTAATAGATTTGTTATTTACTCCTATTCTTCACAATTTGGCACCTTCAGTTCAATTTTTGATTGTTTATTTGAATATGTGCTTGTGTTGTTAAAATGGTTGTGTCAAATCTATTAATCTTTCCTATTGTGCTTTCTGCCTTTAATTATTTGCATAAAAAGTTTTCCCACTACATAATCATTTTAATATTCATTATTTTAAAGTTTTATTTTGCATTTAATGAATGCTGAGTTAATCATATTGTAAAATATTTAAAAGAATTTGATTCTTAATTTACAAATAACCAATTATCTAATGATCATTTATCCAATTGTTTAATGTTTCATAGTGTAATATTTTATAATGTTTTAAGTTTTATAATGTAAAAATACAGCTTGAAATTAATGGTGAGTCCTTCCTATAAGTGGAAAATTATTTCAGGTTACTTTGAAAAGCAGGATTTACTGTTATTTGTGAATGACATCTTGTGTATTTTTGTCTGGAGATGTTACAGGGGACAATGACATCATCCAACTAAGATAACCTTGGTTGTTATACTAACATCTTAGTCTGACTAATATACTACTTATTATTAAATCAAATTCTACAACAAGTATGGAATTCCTCTAGGAAGGTTCATAGATATAAATAAAGCATATTGACTTGTTTAAAAACTTCGGATTTGAGATTTATTATATACAAACTGAAACCACCCCACTCTAAAAAATTTTTAGTAAACTTTTAACATCAGTCAAAATATTAGTCTTTCAAATTTAGATTATAGTAACATGCTGTTTAAAATTGTGTTGAAATTTTATTTCAAAACCACCTTCAGAAGAAAGTGTACTTTGAATTATGGTACTCTATTTTTTTTTTTTTTTGTTATAGAAGATACTATTAGAATAAAACTGTCTAACAGAAAATATTTTCAAGAATCTCTATGTCACCCATGCATTTAAACTGTAGAACAAACTCTTTCACACCAAGTATGCATGTAGCCACTTTGTGTTCTTTCCAATAAGATAGAACTTTTTATGTTTTACTGTGAAACTGAAAGAACTGCTATAAAATTAATGAATATGTCAGAATTCATTACATTCTCTCAAATGGATTTCTGTCTGCTGGTCTCTATTTTAGAGATGAGTTGAGGGAAGTGAAGATCCCTATTTTAGGTAATGTCTGCTGAGAAACTGAATTTATTATGTACTTCCTGTCTGTTCAATGATATACTTTTGACATTTCAAAATTTAAGCAACAAAGAACCCTTTCATTTACTTTTCTTTATTGTTTTTGTTCCCTTTCTTATTGGACTAGACATATATAACATGCATTGTTTACATACCATTTATATCAATAAAGAAGTGGAAATATATTTAGCAATTGAAGCTTTTATCAACATTTGTCCTATGAATGATGCATATCTTTTCTGCTTTGAACAGTGTGGATAAGAATTTGAAGAGGGAATGAAAGAAAAATGCTAGGGACTTCCTAAAGGAACTTTTACAGATTGATTGAAGATAGTTTGTAGAGTATCCACAGATTCAGAAAAGTCAAAGAAGAAATAAGAATCATGGTCACCATGATCACAAATGATTTTCTTAATGTGACTACCATGCATTATATCTTGATCTTCCCAAATTATTGGGATACAAGGGAAGGGGGTTATTGTCGTTATTTAATATAAAGAATGTGTGTTTGAAAGTTTAAAGTCTGAAGTAAATAATCAATTTACAAATTATAAGATGAGGCATATACTCTACAATATAAATAGTATATTTCTCTATTGCTTTTCATTGATGGTGCCTCTCTGGGGTCCAGGAAAATATTGTCCAAGAACAAATGCCTGAGAATCCTGAGTCTTAAGGTAGCAGCCATAGAAGGACTAGTGTCACCAACTCACATCAAGGGATTTGGGCAACTGACTCAAGAATAATCTTCATTTGGAACCCAAATGGGAGGAAAAGGAAGGGACTCAGAACAAATGAGGCAAAACCAATCATGAATTTTTGACAGGAATCTTGACTAAGATTCTAGGAGAACCCTGACCAATACTTGGGAGTAAGTATGTGTTGGAGGTTTGCACTTTCCAAACAGAAACATAGTATCCTGATGTGGTAAGTTGAGATAATCATTCCATAGCTTATTTTATGTGACTGTTTCAACACATGACTATTTGAATTCTAAAAGATCATATAAGAACCATGAAGATATATTCAAAGCAGTGCTCAAATACTCTACATGAGATACTTTAGAGTGCAGACACAGCTTACTAAATTTGGGTTGAGACCTTAGAATTTCTGACTTTTGTTTATATTATTTTTTATTGATGCCAACCTTCCATTCTTCATACTACAGTCCAAAACATATACTTATTTTGAGAACTTTGGTTTCATGATTTCAACAAGAACCTAAATTAGACCCTGTGCTTTGAAGCTTACAGGTTAGTCACAGAAGAGCACAACTATCAAAGATATAAGGTCATTTTTAAGATATCTGGTTTTCTGTTTCAAATAGTGTCTTATATATCTTACTAAAATATATAGTGTTTTTAGTGTATTCTTTTTTCACATTTTTTATTAGTGCATTAGAGTTGTACATAATGATGGGATTTATTGCATCACATTTGTACATGCACAGGATATAACAATTTGATTTGGCTAATATCACTTCCCAGCACTTCCGCACTCCCTCCCCACCTCCCACCCCTTGGTCCCTTTCTTCTACTGATCTTTCTTTGATTTCCATAAGATTTGGCCCCACCTTTCTTTTACTTTTTCCTCTCTAGGTTCTACATATGAGAGAAGACATAGTCCTTGACATGAGTTTAAATTATTTCACTTAACATAACAGTCTCTAGTCCCATTCATTTTCCTGCAAATGGCATGATTTCATTTCTCTTTACGGCTGAATGAAACTCCATTGTGTATACATGTCACATTTTCTTTATCTATTCATTCATTGATTGACACCTGGATTGGTACCATAGCTTGGGTATTGTAGATTGTGCTGCTATAAACGTGGGTATGCATATATCACTGTAGTATGAGGACTTTAATTCTTCAAGATAAATACTGAGGAGTGGTATAGCTGGGTCCTATGGTGTTTCCATACCTAGTCTTTTGAGGGACCTCCATACTGATTTCCTTAGTATGTATTTACAATCCCACCAACAGTGTAAAACTATACTTTTTTCTCCACATCCTCTCCAGCATTTATTATTGGTTGCATTCTTGATGACTGCCATTCTGAAGGGTAAGAGATGAAATCTCACTGTAGTTTTCATGTGTATTTCCCTAATTGCTAATGATGTCAAATATTTTTTCATTTATTTATTGTCCATTTGTATTTCTTCTGTTGAGAAGGGTCTGTTAATTCATTTGTCCATTTATTAATTGGGTTGTATGATTTTTTTGGTGTACGTTTTCGAGTTTTTTATACAGTCTGGATACTAATCCTCTGTCAGAAGAACAACTAGCAAAGATTTTCTCCCATTCTGTAGGATCTGTTTACATTCCTAATGGGTTCTTTTTCTGGTAGAAAGCAGAAGCTTTTTAATTTGATACCATTTCATTTTTTAACTCTTAGCATTGTTTCCTGAGTTTTAAGGGTCCTATTGAGAAAGTCATTGCCTGACCTTATATGCTGTAGTATTGAACCTACATTTTCTTCTAGGAGTTGCATAATTCCTTGTCTAATTCCTAAGTTTTTGATCCATGTTGAGTTAAGGGTGAGAGATAGAGGGTCTAGGTTTGTTCTTTTACATATGAATAACCAGTTTTCCCAGAATAATTTTTTTAAAAAGGCTGTCTTTTCTCCAATTTATGTTTTGGGAACCTATTTCAAGGATCAGATGACTGTAGATGTGTGGGTTTGTCTCTGTGTCTTCTATTCCATACCATGGTTTCTGTGTCTGTTCTTATACAAGTACCATGTAGTTTTTGTCACTAAAGCTCTGTAGTATAACTTGAAGTCAGGTATTGTGATGCCCCCAGCCTTGCTTTTTTGGTTTAGAATTGCTGTGGTTATTCTGGGTCTTTTATTCTTCCAAATGATTTTAGAACTGTTTTTTCTCAATCTAAGAAACGTGTCATTGGTATTTTCATGGAGTCTGTATATTGCTTTTGGTAGTATGGCCATTTTAACAATAATTATTCTGCCTTGCTATGTACATGGGAGCTCTTTCCATCTTCTGAGGTCTTCTTCAATTTCTTTCTTCAATGTTCTGTAGGTTTCCTTGTAGAGGTCTTTCACCATGGTAAGATTTATTCCAAGGTATTTTGTAACTGGTAATGAGATACAAGCAGTAATAAAAAGCCCTCCAACAACAACAACAACAAAAAGCTCAGGACCCAATGGATTCCCAGCTGAATTCTACCAAACCTTTAAAGAACTAGTGCCAATACTCCTCAAATTATTCCATGAAATAGAAATAGATAGAACACTTACAAATTCATTCTATTAAACCAGTATTATGCTCACACCAAAACCAGATAAAGACACATCAAGGAAAGAAAACTATAGAGTAACCTCCCTTATGAACTTAGATGCAAAAATACTTAATAAAGTATTAGCAAAATGTGTTCAACAACATATTAAGATTGTACATCACAACCAAGTTGGTTTTATTCCAGAGATGAAAGGATGGTTTAATATATGCAAATCGATAAATGAAATTGATCACATGAATAGAATCAAGGACAAAAATCGCTTACTCATCTCAATAGATGCAGAGAAAGCTTTTGACAGAATTTGGCACCCATTCATTATAATAAAAAAGAAAAATTGAAGAAACTAGAGATAGAAGGAACCTATCTCAACATCATCAAAGCTATATGTGAAAAACCCAAAGCTGACCTCAAAGTAAATGGGGAGCAAACAGAAACCATTTCCTTCAAAATCTGAGACAAGACAAGGGTGTCTACACTCACCACTCTTACTTAATATAGTGCTAGAAAATCTAGTCAGAGAAATTAGACAAAAGAAGGAAATTAAAGAGATAAAAATACGAAAGGAAGAAATCAAACTATCAGACAATACAATTATTTATCTAGAAGATCCACAAAATTCCACCAAAAGATTGTTAGGACTAAAAAACAAATTTGAAAAAGTGGCAGATTACAAAATCAAATATAAAAGTCAACAGCCTTCCTATAAAACAACAATGAAACTCCTGAGAAAGAAATCAGGAAAATAATTTCATTCACAATAGCCTAAAAAGAAATAGTGTATTCTTTTAGAAATTTCATGCTTAATTTTAAATTTTAGGACACACTTTGTAAAAATAGAATGAAAACAAGAAAATCTGGAATCAGAAAATCAGATTTTAAGCTCAGCTCCAACTTTTTAAAAATTTTTAATTGACAAATGATAATTCTATATATTTGATACAATGTGCTTATTATGATAAATATATATTGTCAAATGATTAAATCACACTAATTTATTCTCACATGAATATTATTACTTTGTTGTGAAAACATTTAAAATCTACTCTTTTAGCAATTTTGTAATTTAAAATGAATAATTATGAACTGCAGTCATCACATTATACAATAGATGTCTAGTACATATTCCTCCTATCTAACTGAACTTTGTACCTTTGATTTACACGTTCAACCTGTACCCCCCACCAAGCCACTGGTAGCTACCATTCTACTCTCACCTTCTGTTTTTTTTTTTCTTTTTACTTTTTAATTAAAATGAAGATTATGTAGGATTATTGTTTCTGTGCCTGGCTTATTTTACTTACCATAATATCCTATAGATTTATTTATATTGTCACAAATGGCAGAATTTTGTTTTTTAAGACTGAGTAATACATTTTTCTGTATGTATACCACATTTTATTTATTCATGTATTCATTGATAGGCACTTAGGTTACCTATGTACCTGGCTATTATGAACACACTGCAGCAATAAGCACAAGGATACATATATCTCTATAACATACTAGTTTCTGATCACTTGGATATATATACCCCAAAGTGGGATTGCAGGATCATATGATAATTTTGTTTCTTTTGAGGTAACACCTCAAGAACAATAGTTTTCCAAAATGACTGTGCTAATATGCATTCCCACCAACAGAGTACATGGGTTCCATTTTCTCCACGTCTTTGCCAACACTTACCTTTCATCTTTTTGATAATAGCCATTTTGCCAAGTGTGCAGTGATATCTCTTTATGGTTTTATGTAGCATTTCCCAGGTAATTAATGATAGTGAACATTTTTTTTCATATACCTGTTTGCCATTCATATTTCCTATTTTGACAAATTTCTACTCAGATTCTTTGCCCATTTTTTTTTTAAATTAGGATTATAGTATTTGTTTTCTTGTTATTGAGTTGGTGGAGTTCCTTATACACTTTGGATATTAACCCTTTACCTTTGCAAATATTTTCTCCTGGCTTGTGAGTTATCTCTTCACTCCATTGTTTTTGCTGACCAGAAGATTTTAAGTTTGGCACTATCCCATTTGTTTGTATTTGTTTGCATCATAAATGCCTTTCAGGTCATACCTGAGAGAGCTTTGCTCGGATCCAATATTGTGCGGCAGCTGTCTTGTATTAGCTGTGTAACCTTGATCTCAGTTTCAAGTTAAAAAAAATGTAAAAGCCTCATTTAAATAATTCGAATATTCCTTCCTACACTGACATTCTATGATTCTGCAAATATGCATTTTATTATTCAGATATATCCTGTCTTTTGTAACTTGCATGATGTGTTTAGGTATAATTCACTCCTTTTAGCTAAAATTTCTTATTGAGTTTACATGTATTTGACAACCATCTGAATGCTCCATTTGGATGTCTCAGTGACAGAGTTCTGGCAAACTGTTTAGTATGTGGGTTGTTGTTACCTCATAAACAGATCATTAGACATTTTGATGGCATGCAAGTTTGACTCTGGGGGCATAATTGAGTCTTCAGCGAGCATTGTCAAAATAAATGTCTAATCACACCATTCAGTAGGTTGACTGCTGGATTCTGAACAGTACCTTTTAAGCTCTTAAATAAATACAACAGGAAAGTCTTAGCCCTTCATTAAAATAACTTTAGGATTTGAAATAGCTTGCTGTATTTAATGAAAGCTTCAACAACTTGAAATGACTTGTACTTATCCTTTAGCATCTACCAAAATGTTATTTCCTCCTGCTTTAACACTCTCTGTAACTGAGATTGGAAGTTAAAAGTGGGATAAAAACCAGTGAGTCAAAGCTGAGTGAAGTCATTAGAATAGCTCTTTCCCCTTTCTGTCAGCTGAACATGTGAATAATCACATGAAAACCTAAGGGAACAAAACCTGAATCACAGTGAATAATGAATGATTTTGCTCCAATTAAGAAGTTTCCATTCAAAAAGAAGGAGTGTAATGGCCTTCCTGCGTATCAGTGAAAGTTACTTTGAAAACAAGCCTTTGTTAAACAAGTTTGAACTGCCTTTTCTCACTTCTAGGAGTCCCTGATAGTGACTAGTCTGCCAGCTGTCAGAGCTTGCAACTTCCCCTTAATGTAGAGTCAGCCATGAAATTTTCAAGGGATATGTTCAATTTAGGAATTAGTTTTTGTTATTGTTCTTAATCTTATAATGACCTGAGAGATAAATGTAGAGTTTTCAGTACAACATGCAACATATTTGAAGAGTATATTCTATCTCTCCTGCCATTTAAGGATAGTTTGAATTTTTTGGGCCCTTGCAATGACAGTTTAAGTATTGGGTTTTTGGGGAGCCATTGCTACTTGTTTTTGTACTGCTTAACAATTTATGACCTGGTTTTATTTTCTAAATCTTACGTTTACAGAACAGGTTTTTTCCAGACCACTTCTACACAAGAAATCTCTTTGTAAAATAGCAAGATTATTTGTAGTGAAAGTGTTGGTTTATTTCATGAGTTATTTATTATTTAATAGATGTGCTTGGGCATAAACATGCAGTTAAATAAAGAGATCATACAATTAATTTTTGAGATTTTGGATATGTATTAATCTGGCACATATGTTATGAATAGTGTATATTTTAATTTGATGATAATATATAATATAGGAGTTGCCTTTCCTTTTGACATGTGATTCCATTGTTAGGTATACAGGGAGATATAGAGGTGTCAACAATGGGTGCAATTTTTAATAATCCCTTGTCATAATTTACATGTGAGAGCATTTTAATGTGGTTAATGCATGTACATATTCATACAGCTTGTAATGCAGGGGCCATTCTTGAATCCCCATCTCTTGGTAGCAGTGCAATGGGTTCTTTTGTACAATGCATTAAGCTTTGCTTGGTTAAAGTCATCTGAAATTTTCTAAAGATTCCCCCACCTATTTTTGCACATGTGAGAATTTCAACTATTCCCAATTGGATCAGATTTCATTTTTATCTGTAGAAATAGCTAATTATGAAACATTTTGGAATGGACACAAGTCCAGGACAGTTATCCAACTGTCTATATTGTAAAGATGAATTTGTGTATATAAATATATATAGTATATATGTTATATATATATATAAATATTCCAGTTACAATGTTTCTTTTCCATATGTATGTATGAATATACCTTTACAATATTCTCTCTATTTGTAATTATATGTACATGTGTAATATAATTTTAGTGTCTCTCCATGACTTGCACATTCACATTCATGAATGTGATCAAGCTTTTAGCTAGCAACAAAGGACAGGAAATGGGTTGAAGGAAAAGGAAATCTTCCATTGCTCCCAGAACATAGTTCCTGTTGGTTCCTCTTGGCTCCTTTCCTTTCTGTTTTCCTCCACACTTTATTCCTTCCTCAGCACTTTTGCCTGGATAGCTTACAAATGACTCAAATTATAATGTCTAACATCTCTCCCTCTCTCTCATTTCTAACTTAATTCTACAGTTCATGTACCTTCAATGAAACTTCAAAGTCATTTTTTTCTGCCTCTCTCAACCTCACATTTAGTCGATGCGTCTTTTTAGTACTATCTGCAAAATTTTCTTAATTGAAACCCTTTCATTTTACCCTACCTTCTTACGTCAGCTTGGTAACTCCTCTTCCGTCTGTTGAACACCTTTCTAACTCTTTTTTTTTTTTTTAACTTAACCTTACTTTGCATATCATTGTCATAATTTATCTCTCATTTTTCTTCTCAGGCATTGCCATTTCTAGTCACTTGATTTACATCATTTACTTATTGATCACAGTATATTATTCGGAAATCAGAGTCTCTTATAAGTCTGCATAAACTGGACCAAACCTGCTTCTTCTGGCTCCTGTATATCTCATTACTCCTATCTACCTCTCTCTGACAGTGACTTTCCATCCAAATCACATGTGTTAGTGTGGCTTTGGTTAAATTTCTTTCATAGAATTCTTTTATGCTGTCTTCTTATGAGAGCCAATTCAAAGACCATCTCTAAGAGGAAATCTTCCTAATTTCTCTAGGCAGAATTCAGGATATCAGTTTATGTGTTCCTACATTCTATTCATGACTCTCTCATAGTAGTTCTGCATGTTATGAAATTCTCCTTGTTAAGAATGGAGGAAGGATGGATTGCATAGAGGGAAGGGAGGGGTGGGGTCGGGTTGCGGGGGATAAGAATAATAGAATGAGATGGACATTATTGCCCTTTGTACATGTATGATTGCATGGATGGTGTAACTCTACTTCTTGTACAATCAGAGAAACAATAGCGGTACCCCATTTGGGAACAATGAATCAAAATAAATAAATTAAAAAAAAAAGAAATTCTCCTTGTTAGTTTGGTCCCTCTATATAATAAAAATTCCTGTAGGAAGGAACTATACATAATTCCTCTGTGAAGTTCTAACACATCATATGACATTGTAAAAAGTTCTTAGGCATTGTAAAGTTCATAAGGCATTGTAAAAGTTCTTAGTTTACTGTGTTTAGTGAAGCAATGTAAAGGCATGAAGTAATCAAAGAAGCTAACTTGCATTATTAAGAAACTTCAGGTAAGGTGGAAAACTACCATATCTATGACTAAAAATATGTTGCCCCCTCATTTACCACAGTTTTTAGAATTAGTCTTTAGGATGGGACCAAGAAGAAATGGATAACAAACCTAAACTTCAGTGGCTTATAGTAAAATAAAGTGCAGTAAAATAAAATATACTAATTGGCATTGTACATCATATACCTATAACTTATTCATTTTAACTGAAATTTTATACACATTAGTTAGCAACAACTTATTTCCCTTTCCCTTCAGTCCCTGGAACCATGATCTATTCTCTGCTTCTATGAGTTTGGTTATTTTAGATACCTCATGTAAGTGGTATCATACAGCATTTGTTCCGGTGACAGGCATATTTCACCCAGCATAACATCCTCAACGCTTACCTGTAATGTTGCTTTTGGAAGAATTTTTTTTTTAAAACTGAATAATCAATTGTATGCATATGCCACATTTTCTTTACCCACTAATGAACTTTCAATTTTTTCCACTTGACTATTGTCATTATCACTATCCCAAATGTGAGAGTGAAATCCTTTGAGATGGTTATATCAATTCTCAGAAGTGGGATTGCTGGGTCACACAGTAATACCATTTTGAGTTTTGGAGAGATCTCTGTATTGTCTTCCATAGTAGCTACACTATTTGGCATTCCATTAATAATGTGCAAGTTTTCCAGTTTTCCCACGTTCTTGCTGGCACTTGTTGCCTGCCTGATTGGCCTTTTCCATTCTTTTATTTCAATAATAGCATTCCATGAGGTGTTCTCATTGTAGTTTTGATTCGTATCTCCTTGATGATTAGTTACATTGATCATGTTTTCATATACATGTTTAATATTTGTATATCTTCTTTGGAGAAATGTCCATTCATGTCATTATCCATTGTTTAAAACTGTCTTATTAATTAGTTATTTTGTTATTGATTTGTAGGAAGGTATTGGGTATTTTAGAAATCTTCCCCTTACCAGATACAAAGTTTGCAAATGTTTTCTCCATTCCTTAGGTTGTCTTTCACTGTGCTGAATGATGCCTCTGCTGTGCAGAAGTTTTGTTTTTAGCTCAATGTAGTCCTGCTTATCTATTTTTGCTTTGGTTGCCTGTGCTTTTTGGTATACAATTAGAAATATGAATTATCATGATTGTAGAAGTTATCTTATCCCAAAGTAATTTTAATTATTATTCTTTGTTTGGCATGATGGTATAATCATTGTTATACTGTTTCTCCTAAAAATGCAAAAGCACAATTTATTAAGTACAGTGAAAACTCATATTCCTCCCCCTCCAAAAAAAAAGAAAAGAAAAATATACATTTCAGAATATTGAATCTTTAATTGTACATTCCACCTTTTCCACTTTTTATGGTCTTCATTGATGGCTAGAATGAAGTTTCAAAGAATCTGGAAGATATCCCAGCATACAAAATTATATTTGTATAATTTTCATGTTCAACATATTTCAGTGAATTTTAATGACTAAAAATCAATAATCCATGGATGATATATATGACAATTCCCTTGACACAGCTGTTTTATTAACTCAGTCAGTCAGTTCTCAACAGATCTGGAAGTAAATGTTACAATCTGAAGACAGCTCTTAAAGCTAATGTTGTTATATGCATGTGTAACTTTTTATAATCTCCACACTGTCTCAATTCAGTCTTCCTGCTGAAGACCTTTCTAGTCATATCATGAACCCAGTGATATAAAGTGTGTCTCAAGGTGAATGCAAACTGTCTTCTTAAGCTGCCAAACCAAATAATAGACTGAAATGATTTATATCATTGAAATGATTTATATTAGATTGAAATGATTATAAAACACACTAACAATTATGATCCATAGTAAAATTTGTTTTGATACAGTATAATTTATTCACTCATTTACTATTCACATAAGATTTGATTGAATAGGAATGTGTTTACAACTGTAATTGTTGTAACATTGAAAACATCAAAAGTATTGATTAATCTCAACTTCCTACTGCCACACCTTTATAATTTTTATGTTTCTAGATTACTATGTGTAGCAATTAGCAGATTTTCTATTGCAATTAGCTAACCCCACCCTTCAACATTGTCTGAAGTGGCTTAACTTTTTAATCAGTTAAAGCATTTACTGTATATTTTACTGTGTGGTTTCATTTTTTCTATATATTTTTGGAGTTTAACTTCAATAAAAAAACTTTGAATTGATTTTTATTTATTTGCCATGAAATAAATCTAAAGTAAAAATTACATTATCATTCTATTCACATTAAAAATTAACAAATTGGTGAACTGATTGAATCATTCAACAATCAGGGAATTTATAAAATATGTATATATGTTTCTTTTATAAGAGAGTCTAGTAGTATCTATAGGCTTGATGCATACTTTAAAGTAAATTTGCTCATTACTATTTGTATTTATATTGTGCAACTCAAGTCAGTAGCTGTAATGATATGGACTTAACAAGAATAGGGAAGAGGTGGTTTCATATTGTAGATTCCTAACACATGTTTTTCAGGCTAGGACTCAAACACTTTACAAATATTTATGTCATCCTCCTGTCTAACATCTAATGTGTATGTGTTTCTTACAATGCATACTGAATACATGCACAAAAATAGCCACCAACTGAGCTATGTAATGATGGATGATGGTATTCAAATGATATTACAATGATTTGGATGTCTGGATTGTCCTAGTTCCATTATATGAGGTGAATTTAGGAATCATATAACAATCCCTGGATAGCCATTTGTTTAATCTTAGATAGTAGTTTTCAATGCTTTGGTGGAAAAATGTTCACTGAACCCTTCAATTTTAAGCATCTTTTGAAATTTTCTTTCCTCTGGTTAACAAGAAGAAATCACACAATACTTCTATTTTGTCAAAAATGCTAAAAACAGTGCTTTATCTTAGTATATGGTAGATATTTAGTGCCTCTTATTTCCAGATCTATACAATATATTGTTTTTAAATCTTAGACCTGAGCTCAGATAGAAAATTGTTTTTTTTTTCATAAACCTTCTTCTTATCATATAAGGAGAAAAGTGTGATTCATCTATATCTATTCTTCTCTATTATGCTACTTTGCATTTTTATCATCAAAATTGAACTTATTGATTTTCTTTTTGATACGTAAATTATACATGTCCAGTGCATACAGTATGGATAGAGATCAGGAAAAACGAAAGAGCACCTATAATGGCAGCAAAAAGAAATTGCTTTTTATTTTAGTAAAAATGATAGCTAGCAACATTTTAGTTTTCTCAAATATCAAAACAATGATGTATGTATGTATATTTATATACATATGTTCTTTTAAAAAAGTTTTGTACTGAGGTGCTCAGAGATGCTATAACACTGAATTATATCCTAAGCTCTTTTCTATTTTTTTATTTATTTATTTTGAATTTATCTATTTTTTACATTTATTTTGATTCATCATACACAAATGGAGTACAGCTATTGTTCCTCTGGTTGTACCTGAAGTAGAGTCACACCATTTGTGTAATCATACTTGACATAGGGTAATGATGTTTGTCTCATTCTGTTATTATTCTTACCCTCTTCCCTGATCCCACCCCTCTTTTTCCTCTATGCAATTCATTCTTCCTCCATTCTTGCCTCCCTCCCACTCCGCATTATGTATCATAATCCACTTTATTTTTTATTTTGAGACAGTTACTTAGTGTCTCACTAAGCTGCAGAAGCTGGCCTCAAACTTCCGATCCTCCTGCCTCGGCCTTCCGAGTCACTGGGTTTGCAGACCTGTGTGAACAGCTTGACATATATTTTCAAAAAGAAATCCTGTCCTATGTTCTTTAAGAATGTCACATTCTTTTCTTTCATATATGTTGAACATATATTTGGGTTACTGAACATTACTTCAAAACCATGTATTTCATTTCTTAGTATTCCATAACTAATAGTTATAAAGTTGGAAACTTAAAGAATGTTAAAATGAATATCCTTGTAGTTAAATCTAACCATATATCTAAGGATATTTCTTATGAATGAAGTTCCAAAAGTAATATTACATTAAGATATTTAACTTACACTTTTAAATATTCTTTAGAAATTATTCTGTTCTTTT
Organism: Glaucomys volans; assembly: GCA_020662805.1. Classification (NCBI taxonomy): domain Eukaryota; kingdom Metazoa; phylum Chordata; class Mammalia; order Rodentia; family Sciuridae; genus Glaucomys; species Glaucomys volans. Next base: position 108,730 of record JAJEJO010000179.1, read on the forward strand.
AGTGAAGCAATTTCATGTATGCTTTGTTTTATAAGTTGCATCAAATATATTTCATATGCATGTTATACACAAGAAATGTAAATATAATTCAATAAAGCAATAGATATGATACCTAATTAACAGGTAACATAGTTTGAAAGATTAAAAAAAATACTGTGGTAAATTTCTATCAAGTCAGTGTCTAAAGTAGGTCTGGACGAAGATTCAGAGAATAAAGTATTCCATTTCTAGGGACTGTAGGGCAATATTCAGGTTCTAATCAGAAAACTGATAGTGTAATCAAATGTGGTCATTTAAAAAACATATAATAAAATTTGGACATTCCATAGGGAAGCCACATGGGGAGAGTCTAGCTATTGTGGGTAACAGAGAAGCACTGTAGCACCCTTGTCCTATAGGTGAGACATAAAGAATTTAACACAATCTATGACAGAGAGGGCTGCCAGATGGGATCTTTGACTTTGGGTCAAGTGACATAGTCAGTGGTCATTGCTAACCATATTAGTTTGAGAAAGAAGGCAGGGACACTTTTTCTCTCTTTTGGTGCTTTTTGTGACAGAATCTAACTGAAACCAGACTGTAAGGGAGCTTGGGCAATGACCACTGTGTGTTTAGCTTGTTGGGTGCATTAAGTGATAAACAGTGATTAAATTGGGAGTGTCAAAAGAGAAAATTCAGAGCATAAAGAAATCACAAATAGACATTTTTCTCTTATTTTTTTCTTCATGCCTTCTTCTAGGCTGACAGGAGAATTCATTTTCCTACTCAAAATACCTTATGCATGTTTGTAAATGTTTACTCTCATGGCTATTATGTTCAACGAACTTTTGAAAAATTCATTTTAATTTGCATTGATAGAACTCAATGTCTATGAATATAAGCTTAACATGTGTACATATGTGTCATGAATATAAATATGTATAATGTATGTGTTAAATACTTAATACATTATATATACTAAGTATTCGAATAATCTGACACATTATAAAATCTAATCAATACATAAACTAAGAATATACATGTACTGCTTTTGTTATGAATCATGTATTATGTCACAGTTTGCAATGGGAAAGGACACACCGCTCAGACTGACACATTTGTTAGATGAAGGCAAAACACTAAACTTTAATCAATTATTATAAATTTGTTATTTATAAAAACAATGGAATTGCACTTTAACTTGAGCACTTCTTATGAGCTTTACCTGTGTTTACCTCCTTTCCCCTCTTCACAAACTCTCATTCTTCTGGTGAAACTTTTTTTGGAAAGGAAAGCAAAAGTTGTTAAAATGGTGCTTAAATCTTGGATTTTTATTTTGGTTGATTGCTTTTAATTGTTGACCCCTTGCTTTATTTATTACTGAAAACATGAGTGATGTTGACATGACTATCACAACTTAAAAGGTTTTAGGAAGTAATATATGCATAGAGTCAAGCAAGTAAATATCAAAAGCAACCCAAAACTATCTCCTGTGTTTTTAATAGGAAATTAAGTATTACTATTTAGTTACTTTATAAATTGAAGCAATTGAACCTTTTTATGAGGTTTTTATTTATCTTTTTAGTTTATTCCTTTATTACTAACATTTTTCCTAGACTTATTAGAACAAAATTTTACATTCACTTTTACCAGAGTTTTTTCTTGCTTCTCCTCTTTGATCTTTCTCTACTGTTTTCACATGGCATATGATCATTGCTACTCCCATCTTAATAAAATTAGACTAAATTAAAATTAGCCTACCAGAACTATGGGCTTCTTGCAACTGTTTAGACTTTCTTATCTGTATGTGTTTTTTTCTTTTAATTTTTGTTTCATTTTGTTTTTATGCAAACCATCATCCATTGAGTATTTTGGTGGGCCATCTATAATGACTGATGAACCTGAATTCATAGAGTTATTCTACAGTAGAAATCTTACAAGTCTGGACTTCTATTATCTTTCAGATAATTAAAATAGTATTAGCTGTCAGCAGTTTCTACTCTGTAATTTATACTTCATTTGTGTCATTGCCATAAATATCTAGTAGGTAGTAAAAAACAAAACAAAACAATAACCTCAGTTAAATATTGGCTAATAAGGTACCAGAGGCCTATGACAAAGCCAGGTCAGGTAACAGAGTTCCTCCTACATCAAAAGTACTAACTGCTTTAGGATGGAGGAGCAAAATTACTCTCTCTATTATAAAAGGCCAGCCCGGATGAATCGGTCCTTCCCACTTAAATAACAGTTTGCATGTGGGTCCTGTGCTGTAGATGTAGCACTTGCACAAGTGTCAGAACGGAAACTGTTATTTTTCTCAGCTTTCCCTCACCCTTTATTTTACATATATGTATAAAATAATACATAAATAATATATAATATAAAATAATAGTATATAAAATTACTTATGTATAATATATAAATTTTATAAAATATATAAAATAATTGACATGATTCCAGTTCAATTCATGAAACAGGTAGGAATACCTACCTTTGGTACTCTGCCAGCTCCAGGCCTCAAGGAACTTCAAAGATGCCAAATGATTCCTTAGCAATAAATTCTTTAAGAAAACATGTAAAATAGGAT
>JAJEJO010000179.1:111695-170397 GCA_020662805.1 Glaucomys volans
GAATAATTTTTTTTCTTTTTCACTGTATAAGCTTTTGAGGTATTGGTATTTGAATGCCCAGGGTGATCAAACTAATGCAATATTATAGACATGAAGGGCAGTGGGGAGGAGAGAGGCTTGTAAATTCGTGAGGCCATAGCACTTACTGGAGGCACTCAAGGAAGGGTGTCAATTGACAACTTCTCATTGCCAGATCTTGTATTCAAAACATTGAATAGAATGAATTTGAACACATTTAAATTATTAAAAGGCCTTAAACATGAACATTGTCATCACTAATGTTGATTATAAACAGAATGCATACATCATGATGGAGAATTTGCTTGAGAAATTACATAATCTGCATCTTTTCTTTTGTACCATAATTACACTGAAGAATTGTGATGATTGTTTATTTCCAATATGTAATCTTTTAAATGAAATGTATCATGTATAAAATCCTTTTCACATTAGCATTTGTAGTTTTCTCCTTGTTAACAAAACACCAAAGAGATGTACATCTAAGTCCATCTTGAAGATAACACCCAGAAGGATTAATAGTGAATTTTAATTTAAATACTTGCAAAATATGGACTTTTATTATAACTATACTCTGCTCTCACCTTAGTATGATTTTGTAGTTTAAATTCTGATTCTTTTCTGTGAAAATGGATAAGAATATTCTCACTTCACATCTTTTATTCAATCAGAGTATAAGTATATAAATAAATATGTGTTTATTATAAATAAAACTGGAGGGATAGCATATAATTCTTGAAATATAAAATTTTAAATAAAGTACATCACTCCCTAATAATAAGAGCAAAAGCATATTCATCATAGTATAGCGTATTAGAAATGGGTGTTTATAAATGCACCCAACTGCATGTTTAATCAAGTTAAAATATATTTTGTGAGACCGAAACTTAGCTACGTAAAGGAAAGAGTAATGAAGTTAGTTACAGACTTTTTGGACACATTTGCCATTGTCTCTAATTAAGAAGATTAGTAATATTAACATTTAATGCTACATTATATTTTCAAAGGGCTTATCTCATTAATGATGATAAATTTTTCCAGCATCTCTGCAATTAATATCATTCTCAATTTCATAAATGAGGGAAATTAAAAAAAAAGACCTTGCTAAGGATTTTTGAATATGCTGGGTTTTAAACATAGTATAGAATAGTATTTGAGTTCTAGGCTTTTCAGTCAGATAAGAGTTCAAAACCTGCTATGGCACTTATTAGTTGAATAATCTTGAGTTCCTTTGGCTTCTCTTTTCAGTGGATTTCAGTTGGAAAACTGGAGTAGCAGAGTTTCAGGAACTTGTGGCTTGCATTTATGCCAGGAAAAAAGGCTAGGTGTCCTAATTTGATCTTGAATCCAATTATATAAAATGCACTTCAGAATACTATTTGAATTCTGGGGCTTGCAGTAAGGTAGATATGAGTCCATAAACCAGCTTTGCCACTTTTGAATCTGGAATGAGTTACTTTGGCATTTGTTTCCCTATTAGGTGGGCATGATCATGGAACATACACCACGGATTTTATGTGTATTGAAAAAGCATAATACTTGAGACACAGCATTTGAAAACCTTGAATGCTTCTCTTTAATAATGAAAGAGGAGGATGAGGAAGAGAAGAAGAAGGAGGAGAAGGGGGGAAAGGGAAAGAGAAGAACAAAATTACTGGACAGATTAGGCTAAAATTTGGGCATATATAAGTAAGCCACAATAAAGATTCCTTTCTATTTAGGTTGAAATAAAGATCGATACCAAAGAGGATCATAGCACAGTAAGCTAGAACAGTAGCAAACATCAGACATTTTCAAAACAAAAATTATTCCAAGAGAAGGGAATTGTGGTGATGGAAGTTTGACATCCTGTGAAAAGGTGGTTATAGGGCTGACTTGGCGAAGGAAGAGAGAACTAAGAATCCCATTCCTGAGAGTCCAAGAAAGAATTAATTTTAATTAAGGACATTTGGTCTTTGGTAGCCAAGTAATTCTTTACCCCAGGAAGAGTGAACAAGACCATTCTTGGTAATTCTGTAAGGCTCTGGGATCACTGATTCTTAGTTATTTACAGAGTTACTGACTCATTAAAGGATGTGAAAAAAATGATAAAATTTTATAAAGATAGTTCAATGAAGTTAATTTATAGATAGACTTAAAATATGGCATAATGTGTAATTCTGTATCACTTGAATATGCAGTGATAAATTTTATCTTGCTAAGCATTAATGGTTTGGGCACTTTTTACAATGTTTACCATTGGGCTTTGTGTCAGTTTTTCCACTCATCTGCTGAAAGTCTGACCTTCAGGACATATAGCAATTGTAAAACCAGACAAATCCATTCCCCCAAAACAATAAAAATTGCATTTATTTAAAGTATATATATATATATATATATATATATGACATTACTTTTAAAAATGAGAATCATTAAATAATTCATTTATCTCACTGCACTTTTTTTCAAAAGTGGTAAAAAAGTTGAATTATTGACACATGTTTTGGAGTTGTCCCTGGGGTTATAATCAAATGAAATCTTCACTTACATGAACTGTAGGAACTGCAGATAATGAGAAGCATTTTGAATCAGGTTGTATTTTGCTGAAGCCATTTAAATTAATGGAACATGTTAAAGATGTAAACTTTATCTATGCATAATTTCTCCCATGAAAACTTTAATCGCTGGCCTCAATATTTCTGTTTTACTATAAAGATGTGATTGACTTAACGCCTGTTAGATGCATTATGTTTACACTGTGATTAATATACAGAATAATCCAAGTGAATGTTAAATTTTTAAAATTCCATTTTAATCACTCTTAAAGATTAATATTTTAAATTAGAAGTGGATCACATTTTATAATAAAGCACACATTGATTATTTATAGGAAAAGTGTAAATGAATCTCAATATTATAAAAGTGATGATCAAATTTATGGAGAAATAATTTGCTAGTTGTTGCTTAATTTATATCAGTTGCTTCATGATAAGTTAATAAAATGATTTTAAATGTCTATTAATGTTTCATGGATGTATTAATACCAATTATGTATTTAAACTATTTAAATCTAATATCCGTATTCAATTTTAAATGTAATTTTACATCACTAGCAAAATATTCATCAATGACTTTCTTCATATCACATCAGTGGAGTAACTATTCTGGGATAATAGCTACCTATGGATTTTTCTCAATATATTAACTCTACTAGACCTCATTTTCAAATGATTAGAGAAAATTTAAAAAGAATATTTTTGACTGACTGACCTGTGGCTCATATACTTTTAAAGCTAGGTATAACAGATATAGCAAAACAAAACCCAGAATGATCAGAATTTGAATTTCAGACAAACCACCCATAATTTTTGTATTTATTTTCCTGTATTTTATATAGCAACCCCAGTTAGAGCACATAATAATCTCAATTTCTCTTCATTCTTTCAGAATAAAAGTTATATTTGGTTATATCAAGTAATGTAAATGATAACCTCTGTTTTATAATTAAAGGGGAAAAATTTATTTGGGAAAAGCAATAATAGAAATTCTATTATTAGAGGACAGATAGTACAGTATATTCTCTGTCTAACTCTCTTAGAATTAAAGAAAGAGAATTCTACAACTCTTGGAAGCATTGTTCATGGATGACCAGGATGAGACTTCATGGGGTCCCAGTGTATTTTTACAGGATAGCTCTGCTTTAGAAAGGAAGCCATTCTTGTTCATGAAACCTGGACACTTCTCAGGCATCACTGGGATGAGAAATTACAAGTCTCTATGTGTACTGTCTTAGCAGGGGCACAGGAGACAGAATGACTGTTTGAGGCAGGGGTCAGGACTTCCAAGATGACTCTGTTTGCAAGGGATGTGGGTTACTCAGAATTTAAGAAAGAACAAAGACTAATATTTGATCACACATGAGTCAAGTGAGTAATGAGCTTTTATAGGATGCTGAAATCTAGGTCAGTGATATTTAAGCTAATATATTTTAGCCACTAAAAATGAATATTTCCTAATTTCAGTTCTATTGACCTATTTGTGGCTGGATAATTCTTTTTTGAGGAGGGAATTTCTGTTCATTACAGCATTTCTAAAATATCCTGGACTCTGCTAACTAGATGCCAGTGTCATCTCCCCACCCCACACTGTTTTGACAGTCTAAAAAGTCTTCAGACATTGTCAGTCTCTCCTGAATGTTAAAATTGTCCCAGGTGAGAAACTGAGAGTGTGTGTGTGTGTGTGTGTGTGTGTGTGTGTGTGAGAGAGAGAGAGAGAGAGAGAGAGAGAGGTGTCAGGTTTTCATTTAGTTTCTAGCTCTTTAGTCTTTTTTTATGCAGAACCCATTCACCAAGTCACATGAATATATTATCTGGGAAACATCTTTTACTTTATTCTTTTATTGACCTAACAAATCCATGATTCAAAATTAAGTTATACTTTACAACCCATTTTTAAAGCAATTATAACAGTATCAACTCTTAAATGCATAAAACAAAGCAGCACACAAAGATGGAAGCAGATTAAAATCTTTTAAAAGCAAACAAGTAACATTTGAATATAAAATTGAGATGTCAAATTTCAATCTGGGAAGATATCTAGTTATAAATGCATACTTTTTTCTGAAAATTATCTTGTCTTATGTAATTTCTTTTACCTAGTTTCTACTTCTGCTATTATTTGGTTTGAAAACTAGGTTAGCTTTGGAAATTATTTTTCTCTCGACTATTTCACATAGGACCTAATTCTAAAACAAACAAACTACTTTTAAAACACTTCTTAAAATTTCTTAGATGGTTATTTTTCTTTTTTTTTTTCCTTTCTTTACTTTCTTTCCTTTTATTTTATTATTATTATTTTTTTTTTGTTTAATGCTGTAGGGGTCAAACCCAGGGCCTCATACTGAGCATACCCAGCCTCTTGATGATTAAGTTTCCAAGAACACTGATGACTACATTTGGCCATTTTGAAAAATCATTCTTCAGATTTTGATGAAATGTATACTGTGCACAATACAATACGTATGGTACAAACTTCTAATGCATCCTGGTTTCCAAAATAATTACTAACACCTGGCTAAGAAGAATTAGCTAACCCCAGAGAATTAGATAAACAAAATCGCTCACTGTAGATTTGCCTAGAAGAAAAGAAAAAAGGAATTGAACATTTTTCTCTTTTTGGTGGAAATTGGGTTTCCCATCTGTAATGGCTCATGAACCTCAACAATATATGACTACATTAAGCCAGTCACTGGATTACTCTGCTGCATTTCCATAGCCTATAGGCTGTGAAGACACAGGGTGCTGCTGGAAAGAACACCTATATATGCAATGGAAGATGGTGGAAAATTAGCAGTTTTTCCAATTAGATAGGCAATAACTTGATTAATAGATGTGTTTACCCTCTTGGATAGTTTTCAGGCTAAAGCAATTGCATATTGGCTAATCAGGAAATTTACTGATATCTCAATTATTTTCTCACATGGTTCCATGAGGAAATTTTTAGGAATGTTTATTACAATGTTATTTTTGGTGACATGGCACTGGAGACAACTTGGGTGTCTTATTATGGAAAAGTACACAGGAGAAAGGTGATAATAACACACCATAGAGGACCATGTAGTAGAGAAAAAATCTGTATACACAGAAAAATGTATGGACTTAACAAACATAGGGCATAGTGAAAAAGGTTATCAGATTGAAATATATACCAAAATACTACTTATATACATTAACGTGTAATACATTAACACGTTAATGCATACATTAACGTGTGCATATGACATGACAATAAACATTTTGCAAGAATTTTTTAAAAATTAGGAATTAGATCTTTAAGACTGGTGTTCTATGAGCATAGGGATAGAATAAGAGTGAAAGATGAGGACAAAGGGACACTGGTTAAAAAGATATTAATTACATTTCTTAGTATAAAATTCACTGTCCTTATCATAGACATTATTGAAATACTTAGCCTATAGCATTAACAACACAGAATTTCAATTATTGAACACCTATTCTGTGCTAGGTTCTATGGCACTCTAATTACTAACAAAAAGATATAAATTAGTGTCTAGTCAGAATCTTGAGACAGAATTTCACTAACAGAAGTCATATAAAATTAGGTGAATAGCTTAAAAAATTAGTGAATAGGTGCTCTAGTATAGAGGCTGGGAAATCCTGAGGGAAGTATGGAATATATCAATGATGGTTTCCTGGAGGAGACAATGGCCAAAGTGTTTCAGAATACTTTTGCAACAACTTTAAAATTCTACATCACTAATCATATGAAAAATCTGAAATTCTTTATAATTACACTTTTTTCATTACTCTTACCCATCTTAAAGTTAAATTTCAAATTAGAGATTTATAACACTGGTAGAATCTGATACCTCTGTGTAATTTACTATTTCCATTAAAATTCTTAAAACAGAATTGGATATATTGGTGGAAAAAATGAACGAAACAAGTAAACCTTTCCAGAGTTTAGCTCTGCTTCATAAAAAGCAAACCAATCAAAAAACCTTGTATTAATTAAAAAGTATTGATGGCTTTTTTTAAAATTCCACAAACACAAAATTTGAGAAAATAACCACATTTTAAAATTGAAAACTAAAAACAAAAGCTTGTTCTTATTCTTCTAATTTGATGTAGAATAATACTAAAAATCAACAGCAATGAAATCGCCATTTTTGAAGTAAATGGAATATTAGGAATTTTCACTCAAAAAGTGCTGTAGGTCAGGCAATTTGAGCTACTGACCCAGCTTTCTTACATAAACTTGGGGGACTTAGAACATTCCAAACCCCTTATTATGTCTATTGAAAATATGGATATTAATTTCACCTCTGGGTTTATAAGGTTAAATTTAAGAAACATGTTTTGCCAATTTTTCACTTTCAGACATTACTGTTTGACTGCAAGGTCTAGAAAAATAACACTCACTCTCTCCCTCTGAAACCTTTAAACTTACTTCAATTAAAAGATTGAATTTAAAAAGAAAAGGCTAAATTTTCTTTTTTTCAGGAGCTCAAAAATTCAAGTTATTGAATTTAGTGCTGTGAAAGAATTTTTAATGATATTTTTTATATACAAATGTCAGCAAGTTTATAATTTAATTCACATTTAAGATTTCCTTGACATAGTGTGGATTGATTTTCTGGGTGAATTTAATATTAATCTTTATCTGTAAAATCAATTTTTAGCCAAACCACTGATAAGTGGTTTGACTGTAATTTGAATAGATTTCATTCTGCTTTGGTTTTCAGTTTGAGTTTGGTGGTTACCCATAAAAACAGTGTGTTTTCTTTTTATATAAAACAATTCTATAAAAGTCTTCAAAATAATTACTACACAAATAATAATAATTTAGCTATTTTTAAATGAAATAAGATTTTAAGGGAGAATCTTGAATATTTAGTTTCAGGGTAAATATATAATAATTTACTTAAATTAATTATTCTTTTCCTTTGGGTATCACCACAGAATTTTGTGTAGCATTAAATTTATGTTTAATATATGTATATAAGATGCATAAATGTAAACATCTAAATTATTTCTCTTTATTTATTGGTATTATGAAAATAAAATATGAATAAATTTTGCCCTAAGTGAAACATAACATCAAAATACTTTTAAAACAACAATTTTTGAATTTTTGTTCTGAAATATATTCTACCTAGAACCATCCAATCACACAAAGTTTTAAATTAAGAAGAATATGAATGAAATTTTAATTGCTTTGGAGATAAGACATGTTTCAATAGAGTTTTGGTGAAAAAGGTAATAGATAATCTTTTCATTATTTTTGTTATTTTGTTGTGGTATAGAAATGATAATTTATGACCAAAATCATTATTATCAAGCATATTTCCTTTTCTTCTAGTAATCCATATTGATTTAAAAATCAAATCCTCTCATTTATAACAACAGGGATAGAACTGGAGATCATTATATTAAATGAAATATGTCAGGTGGAGAAAAATTACTGCTTATTCTCTGTCACATGTAATCTAAAAAAGTTGAGAGTAGAATGGTAGCCATCAGAATCTGGGGGAAATAGGGGCCTGGGGCAGATAGGCAGAGTTTGATCAGTAGGTTCTGGTGTGATATTGAATAATAAAATGCTATAGACATCAAAACATACTTTATATTTCAAAAGGGTAGAAGAAAGCATTAATATTTTCACAATAGTAAGTGGTGTTTGAGGAGATATGTGTAAACATTGCACAGGTTATACATGCATTAAATCATCACGTGATATCCCATCAGCATGTATATTTTTTATGTTTTTAATGTATTAGTTAAAATATTTTAAGTTAACAAAATGAAAACATCTTATAGATGAATGTAATTTCTTAATCAGAATGTAATTTCTTAATTTCTACAAATTGTAGAATTTTATCATTACTGAGTTGCATGTCAAACATATTTTGACATTAATTTGCATATATTGTTGCATCAAATATACACCACATACACCATCTTTATTACCAAGCATAATACAAAGTTGAACATCCCTAATTTGAAAACATGAAATTTGAAATGTCCCAAATCCAAAACTTTATGATACTTTATGGTACTAGCATGGTACCACAAGTTGAACATTCCATGGGATGGGTTGCAGTCAAAATGTAGGTCCAGTAGAAATATCCAATTAAATTTCCCTCAGGCTATTTATTAAACATATATATGAAGCATAAGTGAGCTCTGTTTTGACTCAATTTCCATTCCCAAGGTATGCCATTGTTTATGTGTAAATGTTCCAAAATGCATCTGAAAAAATTCGAAATGTGGAAGGTTTCTGGTCTCAAACCTTTTGGATAAGGATGCTCAATCCCTATAATCCATTCAGATAAACTAAGAGTCATCATGGGCAATTCACTGTGAAGTGTAACACCTATAAATGTGCCTTTCTTGAGAAAGTTAAATGTTAAAGACACAAGTACAACTTGCAAACAAGTCTCTTTTCAGAGAGTGTCTAATTTTATTTGGTCTTCATCTTTCTGAATGGATGGCTTTTTTTTTGAGTATCTTGAAGAAGGAAAGCTGGCATTTCCTAGTCCAGAGGGAACTGTTCACATGTGATTCTTGAAGGGTCTAACAGTTTTAAGGTGCAGCATGGTTTTGACACTTTCAGGAGAGGAAAATAACATTTTGAAGAGAAATATGCCATGGTCATGCACACTTGATAACTGAACAGAAAGTGGAAATTCTACTTTTAAAAATATTAACATATTTTGTTATCTCAGTATTTTGATTAGGAAAAACATTACTTTGCAAGAATACTTTTTTAATAGGCACTTTACTTCAAACTAGGGACTGGAAATAACTTATTTATTTATGCTGTTTTAAGTATGATGGTGAATTAATAGCATCATTTGGCCACCACTTCTAAACCCCACTTCAAACATTAAAGAATATGCTGTTTTTTCCAAATATTCACTTTTATTTGGCAAAAAATTCTATAGTGAGACATTTCTGACAGCAGCTGAATTTGCATGTTTTCCTGTGAAAAATTTACCAATTTTCTTTAACCTCTGATGATACAGATAGATTATAAATTCTTATAAAATTATGTTTCAATATATTAAGCAAAAATTGTTTGAAAATGTTTGCTTTGTAGATATAAAATTTGGTACAATGCCTTCAATTCTCTCACATGCTAATTATCTTCATTGTTGTAGGAATCTACATTTTGAGGCAGATCAGATCATGTACTACAAATGGTGCTTATTTGCTCCCACTGAAATCCTTACAACCAAGAGTCAAAGAAGAAAGCAAAGGAAGAGCCCTGATTTCTTGAATTAATGCTCTGAATTTGGTAAATTTGGAAGAATCATACATGCTATCACTGAAAAACTCCCCCCTTTGAAATCCACATGAAAATAATTATTATGAATATAATAACAAATTTTCTAGTTTCAATCCTCCCTTGATGTTATAAAGAACCTGTTATTAGTGAGGGAGTAGAAAGACCAGGAATAGAACAATGAGAAGACAGACCTGGTCTTGCCCACATCAGGTTTACACAGTACCTATTCTGATAGAGTTTATAGCTTACTTATTGTAGTAGCCACGTTTGACCCAGACATATAGCATTCTTATTTATGATTATGTTGTTAGAGCTGTTAAAACTATTACTATCCTGCTTGTTTGTGTGTTGTTCATCTCTACTCATCCACTCCATATAGACTATAAACTTCAGAGAACAGACTTTATTTCTTTTAGTCTATTTATTCCCCAGCACCCAGAATAGGGTCAAGTATGTTAACACTTAACAATTATTTTTGAATTAATTATTGTATACTTAATAATTATTTTTAAATTAATTATTACTTTAAATTTAGCACACATTAGTATCCTAGCCTTTATGCAGCTTATATTGCATAAAGCATTTTTCTAAATCTCTGTATTACTTAGTATCAGAACTAGACATCAGTAGGAGGGAAATAAAATGTATTAGATATTATCAAGTATTTGCTATTTCATTACATTCTGTAATAGATATTACTTGTATTTTTTATTAAATATTGTTATGGAATCATTTCATGAATACAATTTTAAATAATTCCCAAGTGCCTATGCCTCAAAAATTAAAAAAATAAAATTCCCTAAAATTGCTATATAATTCTAAAATTAGTGGCAGTTTTATTTTGCCAATATCAAAGTCAGTTTCCTACATTGGAGTTCTGCTTAAAAGAGATCACAGAACAAATGCTTGCCTCATAATCATTCTCTGGAAATTACAACTTCCAATAACATTAAAAATTATTTGAATATTTTTCTTAAAATCAGAATTATATGAAGGGGGTTTAGGGCAAAAAAATGGAAGATAATGTGTGCTAGTGGTCATTTGTTATTCTCGACTCCCTACAACAAAATATTTGTGCTTTGCAAAGGAACAATGCAAAAATCTAGAGTACAGATTGAACTTCTAGGGAAGTTGACACAATTATTTAACTCAAATTTGTATAAATTGAAATATCTATATCCAATTCCTGATCTTCCTTACCTTCTTAGGGTATCTGTTTGTAACTAATACTCCCTACATTTATGTTTTAGGTTATGCAGTTGTTCCATGCATGCTAATTTTAGTCTAAAACAAAGGAAATTGCCACGCAAATTTTAATTTTTTGCTAATAAATTTTAAGAGATTAGTAATTAATTAGAGGAGATTTGTTCTAGTTGACGTTTTATGAGTTACTTCTATGGTGCAGTTTGACATATAGTGCTGAAGGATTTCTTCAATGGAGAGTTCTTAAAAGTATTAGCTATTAATAATATGAACTTACTACCTTTTGATTTTTAAGATACATATTTAGTAATTATAATAGAACTAATGTACTTAATAAATCCATTTACTTTTATTTCCATGAAAAATATCTGGAAGATTTTCTTTGGGATATTGCTTTTGTAATAGTACCATTTGCAAAAAAAAGTAGCACATTGGGAATAGCTAAAAGTAATAATTACCACATTTGCTAATGCCAAGATAAATAGATGATGGCATTTTGGAAGAAATAATTTAGATCAGATAGTAAGGAAATGGTGATGAAAATAAAGTATGCTTTCAGAAAGTCAGGCTTTGAGTTAAGTCTGGATGGAAATTAATAGCATTTGAAACATTTTCTACTGTGTGTGGGTGTGTGTGGATGTGTGTGTGTGTGTGTGTGTGTGTGTGTGTGTGTGTGTATGAGAGAGAGAGAGAGAGAGAGAGAGAGAGAGAGAGAGAGAAAGAGTTGTAGTAAATTCTACAAAACGGTATAAATGACTAGATTCCCAGAATCAGTAGCTATATATTACTTTACACAAAAGAAACATTCTTAAAAGTCATATATAAATCATGCTTTATGTTCTTGACTATCAAGCTGTATTTCCCATTGACTGACAATGTAATTTCAGAGATGTGCTCCCAAAGAAAATATTGGCTCCTGAGATTCATAAAATGTCAGGTCAGAATGCAGCAACCTTTTCTGATCTTAAATTTTAAAATGTATGAATATTTTGCAATAAATATTTCCAGTAACACTTGAGTCAAAAACCATATCTGTAGTCCAGTATAGAACTAAACACCTATGAAGACTGCTTTTAAAATGTGCTTTTTAAAAAACTTATATAAAATTCTTTTCTTCCTCAAAATGATTTAAGAACCGCTTCATAGTATTTGTTTCTTTCATCATCATTTGTCCATTTACTAGGCCTTCTCTAGAAATAGTGACTACAGATGAAAAAGCTGTCAAAGAAATGCAAAATGTGATTCTAATAATTTTCAGAAACAAAAGAAACTATCCATAAATGCAATATTGCGCGAATGATTTAAATTTAAGAATTTAAGATGAAAATCTTCTAACTGCTCTCTTTTGGAAAACAAAGAGCTGTATTTGCTCAATTGGAAACACATAGATACATATATGCTTTTAATTTCATCTTTGCCTTTGCATTATGTTGGAAAAAATTTAGCACTAGTAATTATAGACAATGGCAGTGCTAAGATGTGCAATTTTTTTCCTGAATAGTTACGGTTATGTTCTCTCTACATCAGGAAAGTAATATCTGGTTTAAAACACATTTACTAGTATTAGGGTGATGAGTCATAGACCTAGGCAAAAATAGAGCCATGTTTGCCAGATTCCTCTGAATGAGTTTACATTAAATAGCAATTTTTATTACTGTTTTTCTGAGGTTTGTGCTTTCTTATTCTGAAAATAGATTGTTTTGAATAGTACTACTTTCAGAAATATAGAATAGAACAGTTTACTCATATTTCCTTTGAAAAAAGTAAATTGATCTGCAAATATTCTCAAGGTAGTGTTTTACTTGAAATGGTGTTTCTGTTATTTTTGACAAAATCATATGAATAAGCAGAGATGTTTTCTTTAAATCTTTTGATACAATTTGGAAATATTTGTTTCAGATTGTTTCTTTTAAATTTACTTTTTCTTAAGAATTGAAATTCCCATGAATGAATGAGTAAACATTTTTCTGTCTTTGTTCCCTGGAAGTGGACAGTGTGTGGGTGAGCAAAACACTAAATATGAGTGAATTGGTTACACATGACATGGCAAGCTAAAGTTTAATCTTGCTACATTTCTATCTGCAATAAAATATTTGTCACCTCTCCCTTGATAATTTTGAAGGCACTGGAGCATCTTACTGCATAGGTAATTTCACTATCTTCATGATCCATAAACCATATAAAATCTTTAAAATGAATATTTATGGTACTGCTTCTCAAAGGCATATCTGATACACTTGGTCATTAGTAGCTTAGGAAGGACCAAATCATCAGTTTTACCTAAAATTATAGTAGATATTGGTGATGCATAACAAGGAGAGTGGTGGTAGCGGTGATCAGTTGCTATAATCTTCTCCAAAACACGTTGTGCTAGCACTAGGGATTACTCTGAAGACATTTCCTTAGTCGGATGCAGACATCTGCCCTGCCCTGACAAATCTCCATCAGCATCAGGCAGCTGGGCCAAGGAAGCCCACCTGCAATGAGCGCTGGGGGTGCACATGACCTAAAGGCCTGGATAATATGAGATTATTTTGGCTCCAGAGCATCATGGCTCTGTGCAAACTGCTTCCTGATGGTATGAAAGTGATGCACATTTAGTAGAATAGTATTACAGATTTTAATTTTCATCTTTTTTAGGTATTTATATACTTTTTCATAATTCTGGGAGGTAGCAGTGAGCCACATTTTATAATCAGTCCCTAGATCACGAGAATAAATAACCCATTCTTTACTGTGTGCCATGGTGCTAAGTTATGATGTTTAGTAGCTTAGGAGTACTAAATGAACTTAATTTCTTATATCTTCAGTTTTAAATGAGTCTATTAGGTCATGGTACCATTATAATTCATGGGGTGAATTCAAATTCATCTGTATTAAAAAAATAATGCAATGCAACATTTTTATATTAAACATATTTCTAAAAGTTAAAAGTATTTTATTTAATCCTTATAATAACTATATAAAATTGCTAATTTTATTTCCATTTTAGTGATGAGTAGTATAAACCAGAGACAACCATGGCATGCAGATATAAATTTCTAGTTAAACTGAAGTTCTGTATTCTTTGGTACTTTGTTATAATGCCTCCTTAGAAGAGTAAACTCCTAAAATGCTGAATTTTTAAAATAAAGCTTTGAATGTTGCCAGTGTTGAGACTGTCGGTGACTAGAACCAAAGCACTGAAGAAAATATGACCGAAAATCAAAGCCTATCCTTGGATAATATGTTATATATTAGATAAAGAGTACAACGATGGAAGCTTTGTCAATAACGATTATTAATTTTAAAAAAGTGACACAGACTAAAAGAAATCACAAAATACTATTTAATATCTAATTGAAAAATTAATTTCAAACTGCAGCAATCTCTACAAGTAGCACATGTGATGATTACAGTAATATTGGGCTATTTTCTTTTTTTATCAACCATGTTACTTTTCTTTTCTTTTTTTTCTTTTTCCAAAAATGACTATAAAATTCAAGACATTTGAGAAGTGGGTAGCTACTTGGAAGAATATGCCTCTCTCCTTTTCCCACAAGTTTATCTGATGTTTCCATGAGATAATTGATTTTAAAATGTATATTATAAGACACCTATGATAAGAAAAATAAATGATGCTCTGTTCATGGAATTTCTACGTGTAATAATTGGATTAAGAGGCATATTTGGGAACAGGAACATCTCATCAGCAGTCTTTTATCACACCACTTCAGAATGTACTCTTTCAAAAAGTATATACTTAAAACATCTGGCAAAAACATAATTATCATTCATGAAACTGATTATTATTCTGTCCTGTTCAAAAGTGCAAATGCAGAACTGCTTTGGGATAAAGGCATTGTAGCTCTTCCAGCTAATTCTCAGGCAATTATGATGACAAAGTTTTGTTGGTGTTATAGTAGGAAAAAGATGAAACTGGTTTGCTTAAAAACCAAAAGTTTCATATTCATCTCATTTTGAAAATTGTAGCATGTATGTTCCTGACCTGGTTATAATAAAATAACTTTACATCAAATACTTAATGAGGTAGAGAGTCGTTATTATCTATATTCAAAGGTCATTTCAGGTTTGTACATTTACCCTGATTTATTTTTAACGATTAATTTCTCAGCTTTTGTAATATGAAGGTATTTTACTCAATTTTACATATTCCCTAATGCCTGAGTTTTTTCTTAAAGACATATTTTGTCTCATTTCCAGAAAGTTTCTTAATGATCTTTTCTGAGGACCTTAAATTAACTCTTAAATTTAAATAAAAAACAAATAATTTTCACCAAACATGTTTCTTATTGTTTAAAATGAAATCAAACTGAACTTATATTTTTATTTTGTTAAAAATGCTAATATTATATTTTATTTATATATATTTTCCAGATTTACATATGTAGTTTCCAGATTTCCCTATTAACATAATCCCCAAATTGTATTATCCTTTGCTACAAAAGATGTACAAATAGTAAAAGACAGGTATGTTACAAGTCTTAAAAGTGGCAATATGAATAATAAACACAGTGTCAATGAAAGGGAAAGTTTTAGGGTCCCTGGAATTGTATGATGATATTATTCTTCATTGCTGCATTGATTTGCAGTTGACAATTCACTGTTTTGATAAGTGGTGAGAGTTTTAGTATTTCAGAATGCCTGTCCTTGAAGATGTGCTGTCATACTTGTCTGGGATTTCCCAAACTTCAGCCATGAACTATGGAGCAGAATTTCTGAGTGAGTCTTTCAGGAATATATATTTAAAAGCTTCACAGATAATTTCTAACTTGTTACTAGTTAGGGAAATCATCACTATTCGATGAGCAGGATAAAGAAAATAATCAACTCCATTAATGAACACATTTATGAACGTTGTTGTGTTTGAGGGTTAAAAATCAATTCACTGCATTGGGGACTGTGTACGGCACCATCAACTGGAGAATTACTGGCTTGCAAAATGTGAGCATAGGAAATAATGCTTTGTGTTTTGGACTTATTTCTGTTTTTTACCTTCATTTATTCCTCTATTGGATAAGAGAGTGAAATGCTACTTTATAACAAAATTCCCATTGGAAGAATCTGTCAAAGTAGCCTAAATTAATATAGAAATTTAACTTAGATTTTAAAAAGTGTCATACCATCTTAGAAATGGCAGTGAACATTGCAAGAGTAAAGTAGAAGGTGACCCTAATGTTCCCTAGCATAGCTCTCACGTGCCCTGGGCAATGCTGTATTAGTCTGCCATGCTCTACAAGTCTAGGAAAACAACCACAGCTGGTTACACAGCTTACTTGTGGTAACATTTGGAGATGTCTTTAGCAATCACTAGGAACTCTACTGTTTTGCTTAACATTCATTGGCACTTTGAAATATTATATAAAAAGAATTGTACAGAAGGTTAGAAAATCTTTTTCTGTATTAGGGAAAATTGTACTATTGCTGAAGAAAAGTGTGTTGGGAGGAGGTGCACACTTTTACACCTACACGTATCTGATTGAATTGTCTTGATTGATATTTTGACTTAGTTAACCTATGAAAAGAAAAATTTCAACTGTAGAACTATTTTCTAGCAAATACTGTGTTGCATTAGCATGAATCACAATTTTAAAATTCAATATGTGCTATCTACTTGTAACTATAAGAGCAAACCTATTAACTACATTTGCTTGTGATAAAGCAACTAATACTCTAATATTAATCTCCATGACATAATTGTATTAATTTCTCACATATGAAATACTAGTATTCTGTATCCAACCTTACAGTACTTGTCATTCTTGAGGACTATATAAAATTTTGCTGTAGAAAATAGCTTGCCTTAGTTCCTACTTTTTAAAAAACCGGCATTTGTAGGTAAATGGATGATGTTGGAGACTGTTATGCTAAGTGAGATCAGCCAATCCCAAAAATCCAAAAGCCGAATGGTCTCTCTGATAAATGAATGATGATGCATAATGCGGGGGGGAAGGGTGGCAAGAATGGAGGAAGGATAGATAGCATAGAGGGAAGGGAGGGGGGGGGGGGGGGGTGGGGGGTAAAAATAATAACAGAATGTGTGACAGATACCATTGTCCTGTGTACGCACAGATGGTGTGACTCTACTTTGTGTACAGCCAGTGAAACAATAGCTGTACTCCATTTGTGTTCAATGAATCAATAAGTAAATTAAAAATAAATAAATAAACAAAGCCCCCCCAAAAAATAAAAATAAAAATAAAAAACCAATTGTGCTAAATTTTACTTTAATTTTATTATTCTAATAAATGTTGTATAACCCTTCTTTCAAAATATAAAGCATCATTATTCAATGTGAACTTTGGATAAAATGGGAAAATATTCAATGCTTATATGGAAGAATAACAGTCTCCTCAGTTATATTCACATAAGTTCTGTTCAATTTGGGATGTGGTGTTTTTCCTGTTTGAGCATTGATAATGTGTCTTTCAAAGTTCCATGTAGGTGTGAAATGTAGGTAAAGGGTCATAATCAGGAGTGACATACAGTTCCTACATTTGAAAGCTTATGGGAAATCTTTGCTTTTAGAGTCTGGATAGGGAACTGGCATTGGGAGGTGGTATGATGGAAGTGTATGAGGAAATGTTGATGCTTTATTTATGCACTTGTGTGTGGATTACAGAAGTGTTTTTGCCTTTGTGATGATTCGTTTGTCCAATACTTATGATATTTTTCATTTTTACATTTTTTAATTTTATACTTTAATTAAAATGCTCAACAACAAAAACAACGAATATCTTACATAATACCAAACAGGGGCTCACTACACAATGCACACGGAAGCCAATATTATAGAATGGGTTCTTGCTAAAAGAACTTTATTAAGTTTAACCAACAAGGAGACAGGAGACACACTGACATTGGTCTTCCAAATGGGCCAGTGAAAAGGAATTGTAAGGGCTTTGGGGAATTGATGGGCCTGATAATATCTTGGGTCTTGATTGTGTCTCTCAAGGCTTTACTATTTTAGTCCTATGTGCAACTTCATGGTCAGCACCCATAACTCTTGATCATAGTCCATGTGGCTCTCAATCCTAAATCTAAGGTTACGTTGGTTTGAGACTTTTAGTTCATCCACTTCAGGGTCACTCTCAGGTCAGATTTCAAGATGCCTCCCAGGACAGCATATTCTGTAAAACATCTCACACAACAATTTAAAAATTAAAAATAAACATTTAAATAAACTTATTTAAGATAAATAAGTTATTTTTTAAATGCCTAGCAGTAGGAGAAAAAAGCTTAGTCCCAATCTGCTTTGGGTGTTTTAGAGGGATGAATACTATAGGAATTGATGAGAATCAAAGAAGTATAAAATAAAAAAGCATGGGTTATTGTAAATGAGAGTAGGCCGACTGTGTTTGTTAAATGACAATTATCAAAGTTGGAGTTCTGTCCTCCCATGGAGCCTTGGAGACAGAGGTCTTATTCTTTTGATGATTACATTCTTGAGAATGACTCTCAGGTCTGTGAGAGATGATTCAGAGTTGCAAGAGATACATATATACAATAGAAAGCCCTTTTTAGTAAATGCCTGGCAGGAGGTTATGCCCTTTCAAGCAAGGGCTTGCTTTCAGAAGCAAGATTATTTCTATTCAAAGTAGAAAAAAAACAGTAAAAAAGATTATAAAAATATGTGAAGTGATTCTAAGAGTATGAGTACATGATGTTACTGGGTCAATTCTGTTAGATTCTATATTATCCAAGATTGAAACAAATTTATGATGTAATTCTAAATAATGTCATGTACATTGTTCATATTTTATATGAAGTTAATAAGTACTTTTATAATACCCACTAATTATATGCAAAGATATTATTTTTACAAAGAAAATATTTTATAATTGTTTTTAAGCAATTCCCTATAGAGCATATTATGTAAAATAAAGACACAATCTGAAATGTTTCTTGATTCAATACAGTATTATGCAGGATCCTGTTCAGAAGATCAGGCAATCTGAAGATCTTGGATTGAGGTTCTAGCTATATGTCTGTAGACAGCAAACACAAATCTATACCCCTGTTTTAAGTCAACTCCATCTAAGATAAATCACTTCTTCAAAAAGAAAGTGATCCCAATATCATCAAATTGTTTCCAAGAAATTGATTGCATCTCTCAATGGACAGTGCCAGATCAGGAGCTTAGCATGGGCTCTGTGGCTGTCAGAACAGACAAACAGCAGTGGCTATAGAGGTCAACCTAGTGAATGGAAGCTCATGCAGTGGGATCTGTGGTTAACCTCCATCTCTGCTCCAACTCTGCTACTGTGATCATTTTGTTAACAGAATCAAATGTCTACACTGCCTGCTGCTAGACCAAAATTTAGAAGAAAGGAGTTGGTAGAAGGAATCGTATTAATTATTCAAAGTCAGTCCTAACAAAGATTTGAAGAGACTTCTCATCTCAGAGCTCCATCTTAGGTGACTTCAGGACACAGAGGGATTCTATAGAAAAAAAAAGTGGATAAAGTGAAAGAATGGGCAGGTATTTATGAGCTGGATAAGCTCTTTCTTGCTTGAGCAGTGAATCTCTTCTTTCTCCTTAGAACAATGTAATAGATCTTCTCCTCCTTCATCAGCACCTGCATTTTCTTTTCAGACAAGACACATTACTTTTCTCCAAGTTAATTCATATGCTTTGAATTAATTGAGGACACAACAACTGCTATTTAACATAGAACTAGAGAAGGAAGGGTGCTTCATAGAAGCCTGCTTTAGAATTAAGAACACTATGTGGAAAGAGATGGATCATTAAAAATTAGGGAAGGGTCCTTAAAAAGGTAGAGAAGGATCATTAAAGGACTATGAGGGAGAGACAAGAATGTAATCATCTTTGACCAAGCTATTCCACTCCTGGTTATATACCCAAAGGATTTAAAATGAGCATTCTACAGTGATGCATCCACATCATTATGTATAGCAGCACAATTCACAATATCTAAGCTATGGAGTCAGCCTTGGTGCCCTTCAACAGATGAATGGATAAAGAAAATGTGGTACATATACACAATGGAGTATTAGCCATTAAGAAGAATGACTTTATGACTTTTGCCAGTAAATGGAAGGATTTGGGGACTATTACACTGTTATAAACCAATCCCCAAAATCTAAAAGTCAAAGTCAAATGTTTTCACTGATATATGGAAACTAATCCACAATAAGGGGGGATGGTGGAGGAAAAGAATAGAAATTCAGTAGATTAGACAAAAGGGAATGAAGGGAAGAGGGGGGATAGGAAGGAAAGTAAAATGAATCTAACATAATTTTCATATGTGAATAGACTAAAGAATGAATCCCTTCATTGTGTATATCCACAAGATTGTGGCCCTAATTAGAGTAAGACATAAATCATGCTTTTAAAAATTCATCAAAATAGAGTCTATTGTCACATGTAACTATAAAGAACCAATTAAAAAAATTATTTCTGCTAAGGGCAACTTCCAGAAGGAGATGTTCTATTTCAATGTCACTCATATATCCCCTGTTCCAGCACTGGGTTTATCAATAACAGAGTCTAGCAGAGTGGTCAACTGGCTTGGTCACTTTTTCCACTTGGTTGTCTATTGTCCTGTCCATGGTGAATACTATTTAGTTAGAATGAATGTAGGGTTCTAGGGTCTTCATATCTTGTAGACACTTCTATGAGTTCATCAAATGAATTCTTTTCCAGTCTTATCTCCAGTCTAATCGTTTCTTGATCTAGGCTACTAATCATGCATTCAAACTCTTTACCATTCTCATGTGCTAGCACATACTCTCAACTCAGTTGATTCTTGTTTTTGTTTTTGTTTTTGTTTTTTTTTACAGACAACAAAGATGAAATAGTGTCCACATGGAGACTTTCCTGGTTTCTACCCTTCTGGACCACTGCTGATCTAACCTTTGGTGTAGCAGCAGTCCTTCATTTTCCTGCATCTCATATTGAGCAAACCCAAGTAGTAGGAAAGCTTGGCCTTTTTTCTCTTCTATTACTTAGTCATAATATACCCAATGTAGACATAAGTTTGAGCTGAGGAAAAAGCCATCTTGCAGCAGTAATGGATGACACGGAGACAGTCTTCTCATTCAGCTTTGTCCTCTGGTTCTTATGCCTGATCTTGAATGCACCACTTCCAGTTTGTAATGATTCTTGTTGGCCAGCCCTGCCTTCGACTTTTTGGCATTGGCCAAACTCCACTTATGATGGGCAGCTCCAATCACATCATATTATGTCACAGAACATTTTAGAAAAGGAAAATTATTAAATACTTCAATATTCTTTTTTACAAGTCTACCTAATTTATGAATATATGATAAATAAAATGTAAAGACCAATCTACTTATGGATATGGACTCAATTAATTGACAAATGTTTTTACAAATCAAGTGCAAGAGGTGTAAAAATATATCACAGTCAGATTTGTATTTTAGTACAACTTATTAGAGATTAAAGGCACAAACCATGGAAAGATAAATGAATTTTAATGAATTAAAACTGATATAATAAAATTCTAAAAAGGAATGCTAAAGAATTTATTTGCACAGAAAGTAAGCAGCAGAGATTTGGTGTCCAGAATATATATACAGAACTCCTGAGAATCAATAAGGTAAAGAAGCCTTATCCCTGCCAAATGGTCAAACAATATGAAAAGACAGCCGTAAAGAAATTCACATGAATAATGTGATAAAATGTTCAACTTTACCAGTTATCAGAAAAATGGAACAAATAATTTTAAAATTTAGTTTGTCATAAAAAATCAAGATTATCTGTTTTGATAATAGAATATCATAAACCACTAGCAATTCTACTTCCATTGACAATGTGAATGGTCATAAGCCTTTTGAAGAGAAGGTTTACAGTATATAGCAGAGCTTAAGAAATGCAAAGAAATGCTGCAAAATATATTTCAGAAATTCCATTCTCCAGTGCAAATTACAAGTCTTAGAGGAACTCTCTTTTTTGGAAATAATATGACATGAGCAATACTTTCCATTTTAACATGTTTTTAATATCAAAAGTCTGGAAAACCTAAATATCCAGCACTGAAACAATGGATAAATTATGGTATGATTACAAATGATAAATAAGAATTAATGAAATGGAGCTACATGAATATACATTAATATATTTGGAGAGAGAGATGTAGAAGATTTAAAGAAGTTCTAGAAAAGTTAATATATGCAAAAATGTTTCAAGATACAAAAGCATAAAGCAAAATTAGTAAGAAAAGTACATAAATGATAGCTAACAAATATAGAAATGATTTCTTCAGGTGAAGTAAGGCAAATCGTGGGAGGAAAAATAATACAATTATGGAGAGTGATTGAAGTGTATGTTTTTAATCATGCTTTTCTTTAGCTACAGGGTAAATACTCTCATGTTCTTTATATTTTCCAGGGCTTTTAGGTATGTCTATAGTATTTTACTACATTCTTTAAAATTGTAAAAGTGGGAAAAAAATCCATTAGGCACCCTTATTAATTCCAACCTTCATTCAAAGATTGCAGAATGCAAAGGGTAGGGTATTTTTATTTCTGTATTTCCATGTTTCTTTCATATTTACTTTTATATTTACAAATAAGCATATCAAATATGCTTATTTCATATTTTCAAATTTAGTCTATATCGAGTGCTCTTAAGTCACTTGTTTCTCTTCCTTTAAAAGAAAAACTCAGAAAGGTATTTTAAATATTGGAGAAGCAGAAGAAATTTAAGAGAAAAAAAGACTTGATTATATTGGAAGTAGAATAATATATTTGAAAACAGAAGCAAGCAGGTTTAAATCTTAGGTTTAATGATTATGATCTTATAACTAAGGGCAAATTATTTAGTTGAAGATCCCATTTACTCATCCTTTTGAAAATATGTTTAAGCTGATCATCTTTGTGAGCCATTGTTCAGATTAAATGTATTAGAAATAGTATAGCCAGGCGCGTTGGCACTTGCCTTTAATCCCAGTGGCTCCAGAGGGTGAGGCAGGAAGACTGCAAGTTCAAAGCCAGCCTTAGCAAAAGCGAGGCACTAAGCAACTCAGTGAGACCCTGTCTCTATGTAAAATACAAAAGAGGGCTGGGGATGTGGCTCAGTGGTTAAGTGCCCCTGGGTTCATTGCCAGGTACCAAACAAAACAACAACAACAATAAAAATAGTATATATTAAGTTCTTAAACATTGACTCTACTTTGTGTACAACCAGTGAAACAATAGCTGTACTCCATTTGTGTTCAATGAATCAATAAGTAAATAAAAAATAAAAATAAAAAAATAATAGTGATGATAGCTAACAACAACAACAAAAAAATTGTACCTAATTTCATTTTAGCCCAGAAGTATCTGGTATGTTCCCAAATCAAGTTTAATATAACATTTTAAAATATTGCCTTACAAATAGAAAATTGTTGATCACGTAAATACTGATTTTCTGAAAATAGTAGAGAAGGAGTTAATGCTATCTTATATTGAGGAAAGAGTTAAGTGTTCTAGATCCTCCAGCTCCTGTCTTACCATGAGAAAAGTATCAAGCAAATATTGATTTAGGACATCTTGCAATACATCTGACCAGACTGCTCAAAACAGTCAATATCAGAGTCAGAGAGACTGTCAGAGTCAGAAAGACCTTGAGGAGACAAACAACTAAATTTACTATAGTATTATGGATGGAATCATGGAACAGAAAAAGAGCATTAACTTTAAACAAAACAAATATGAATTAACTGTGGGTATTGGCTATAACAACGAATCAGTTTGGTTTTTTTAATGGAAATAAATGTAACACTTTACAGGTAGCTGTCGATAATGAGGGGAACTGTTAGCAGAAGATGCTGGGATTCTCTGTATTCTGTCTTCAACTTCCCTATAAATATAAAACTGTTCAAAACATAAAATCTATTACTAAATAGAAAAATTTAGAGTATCCTTACTTGACAAAACATTGCATATATTGTCAAAAACTGAAAGAAAATATGTTTTTGCCCAATTTAAAAATTAAGAAGTTGAGACAGAAAAGAAGTTGCCAGCCTCTTGATACAGACTCAACAATGGAAAATGTACCCTAGGGTTTCTGAAAATTGCTTCAGAATTATTAGATCACTGATTCTGTACAGCAGTTGAGAGAAAGTCTTTGAGTAGGATTGAGTTAATGTTAGCCAGCTTAAGTTTCACTTGTCTTTATGTAAATGAACGTATACATTTGCCTGCACACACAATTCACAGCCTTCCATCTGATCCCCCCAAAATTTTAGAAAATATTTTGTATGAAGTATATATTAAAATTTAGTTGTTCTTCATAAACAAATCTAAAAACGTACATGTAACTCATCCAAATTCAGTCTATTTTCCCATGTATTTTGTGGTCGATTCTTGTAAGTTATATAAATATCAAAATCACGATATCACATAACCATCTTAATTATACACAATATGTACTGATTGCTTACTTTGTGACACTCATTTTATACAGTCATTACATGTGTCAACTCTCTTAATCCTATAATAATCCTGTGACATAGATAAACATTTTATCTTCATTTTAAAGATTAAAAGACTAGAAAAAGACTAGAGATGCAGAGATTCCTGTCACTTATCCTTCTTCTTCCTTTTTTTTTTTATTTGGAACCGGGGATTGAACTCAGTTGCACTCGGCCACTGAGCCACATACATCCCCAGCCCATTTTGTACTTTATTTAGAAACAGGGTCTCACTGAGTTGCTTAGCGCCTTGCCCTTGCTGAGGCTGGCTTTGAACTCTGATTCTCCTGCCTCAGCCTCCTGAGACTTGGTCCAGTGCACCGGGCACTTATCCTTATTCTTAAGGAGTGACAGGACTAAAATTACCACTAAGGAAGTTCAAGTTCAAAGCCCACATTTAGACATTGTGTTATATACTACATGGGGGCCAGGGGATAATTGGAAGGAAACTTCATAAAATGGGTAAATGTTCAGTAAAAATAGAATTTTTATATCTTTAAGATAAAGCAAGTTATTGTTTTAAAGAATTTTGAAAAACTTTGAACAGTATTAGCAAATTATTTGAAAGATTTGAGTCATGGCTTAAATTACTAGATAATGTGAAAGATTCAAATTTAACTAAAATTTAGAGCTTATAATTACTCAATTACTCATCAACTACACATGGAATACCTCAGATAAGCAAGGCAGAATTGCAGGATCAGGCATTGGCTCAATCATCCAGGTCTTTGGATTTACGTTTTAATATTACTGGAGTGATAGAACAGAGAAAGTGAAGTTAAGCTGCCCAAAGAGTCTGGTCACAGCTTATTTTGTAATTAAGGGTTGTCTCCATTTTAATTATAAAACAGGCCATTTAGGGAAAATTTAAGGACATATTCATTTAACTAAAATATTTATAAATTCTACATTCACTAAGTATATTTCAGTGAAAGTGCCTGTCTTTGTTGTTTCTTTTTTTTTTTTACTTTGTTTTTCTCCCATTAAAGAGACTTGTATTTTCATTAAATAGCAACTGAAGTGATTGGTGTAATTCTTCACAAGACATTGATTAACAAATTTAAGTTTAAATTATTCCTAGGGACCTGGACTTCATGAGTATTCCCAGGATTTTAAGGAAAAAAAAATCCCTTTTTATTGATACACAAAGATTTACTTGTTTTTCTTCTTATAGTTTGTGTAGTTACAGTAGTTGAAAATAAGTCATTATGTTTTACAGTATATGTATATTTTGCATTAATTAATCTTTTCAAAGCTGCTTGAAACTGAGATTCATTGACTAAGTCTCAAAAGAATGCATTTGAAAAATATAGCCATTTTCTCCACCAATATAATGTTGACTATAACAAGTATCTTTTTAAAATTATAAAGTATGATTAACTGCTTATATTTGAAAGGTATTTTAGCCTTTGATTAGAAATATACAAATAGAAATTAAGCTCACAGCTGTAATAAAATATGCATATTTCTAACATACCTTAATCTTTGCCCCCATAAAGCCCAACTTGTGCTAATAATGTGGCTTTTTACCTCACAAGAGGTTAAAAGATTTTATCATTTTGTAAATCTTGAAAGTGCCTTTGAGATCTTTAAAAAAGTAAGCTTCTATTTTTAAAATATCTGAAATACTGATTCACAATGATAAAAGATACGTAAACTTCTAAATCATATAAACCTTATGACTGAAATATGCTCAATCTCTATTAAATGGTTAAGATAGGACTACCATTGTTGCTATCATCATGTTGAAGATTTTTAATTAATCTGAGCATCTCTTGAAGGCAATATTTTTTTTCTGCTGGAAAACATGTGAACCTTTTTTGAATAAATCAGATTACAAAGTATGAAGAATAAAAATATGAAAATGTATTGAATTTGCTGTGAAATAGCGTAAATGACTTTGCATAGCTATGTTTTAATTTTTTTACTTGTCTTTTAATGAGGGTTTAGATATATAGTTAAGTGGAAAAAACCATTCAATCATTGGAAGAAGAAATAAGAACAAAAAATTGCTAAATTTTAGTTTTAGACAAAGGGAAAGTGGATATGCTACTACTGCTTAGATGTTTAATTTGAAAGATAGGTTAAACTCAAATACAACATTTATGAATAATTTGAAAATGGCATTATTATGCTAGGCTTCATAGTACATCCCTTTAATCTCAGCAACTTGGGAGACTGAGGTAAGAAGCTCAAAAGTTTGAGGCCAGTCTTATCAATTTAGCAAGGCACCAAGGAACTTAGCAAGACTTTGCCTCAAAATAAAATATAAAAAGGACTGGGAATGTGGTTCAATGGTTAAGCACCCCTGCGTTCAATGCCCAGTACAAAAAAAGTCAATAGATAAATAAAAATAAATAAAAATGGCATTATTCTTACCTGAATTCACAATCTATACTTATAACAAAATTTGAAAATACTGAAAATTTAAAATAATGAAAAGCAACCACAATGGTAACTCCCAGAAATTATAGCAGGTACATTGATAACGTTCATTTTGTAGTCTTTCCTCTATTCATATACTCTTATAATTTCCACAAATTAAGATTCTGCTGTTTTGTAATCTGCTTTCTTTTCTTCTCATTGCTGCCAACTTGTTTTGGAACCATAATACTAAATATTATTTTACAAGCTGATTTCAAAGGCTATGTTGCTTCCCCTCAATGAGATAACTAATATTTATTGAATAAATATCTTACTTTTATACTGAAAGACTATTTATACTTTTTCCTATTGTAAAATACTTTGATTATACAGAAATTTTCTAAAATGTATGTATTCAATCATTATAAGCTAGATTAGATCACAATGAAACTGCTTTTGTCAAGAATAATTGAAAGAAAATGGAATGACCCGCTGAATCAAATTTAGAGTGTGATTCATTCTTACAAATTTAAGACCTTGTGGTTGAAGCTTCTATCATAAAATCCTTCTACAAGTAACTTCTATTCTCATAATGACCTTAAAAGAAAAAAAGAGGAATTTTTGTATTTTATATTACAATGACACTAATATTAGTGTAATACATAATGTTCTCACATATTAACAGTGCTGGGTTGTGAACTGCTGTGTTTTAAATATTAATCAGATGTCTGTTATTTTGTACTCTTTTGCTTCAGAAATAAAATTTGTGCCAGGATTTTCCTTGCCTCAAAATGTGCCAAGATATTATAATTTAACATACTCCTCTAGAGAACACAGGATTCATTACAAAATCTTTTGTCTCAAATATTGGAAAAGAGATCATCTGTCATTGAGCATCAAGTTATATGTTTTAGGAGGGATAATAATTCTTGAAATGTGTGAAGCAAAAGAAGATAAATTATTGAGATGGTAAATATTTCCACGGAATTACTTGTATCCCTTCTATAAAATTTTTTTGTTTTTTTTTTCTTTAAATATGCCGTGAATGCATATTCCTTCTTTATTGAGAACAAGCATAATGAAACAATTAATTAAAGATTACTCATGCTGTCCAATTTAAATAATTGGGGAAAAGATTTTGTCTTTGAACAAGTGAAATAATAGCCTGTTTACGATCCACATGCTCACCTTTAGACACCTAACAATACTACCAACACTTGCCTCTATTTTCCAAGCTGTGTGCCCTGGGGCACACTTGTAATGCCAAGGCCATCTTGTGACTCACATTCTCAGTCAGTGTAGCCATTTTCACTTGAAACCACAAAGCCCTCACTGTCCCCAGGGACAAACCATCATTCTTTTGTATAGATAGAAAAAAAAAATATTCTAGCTTTTCATTAACACATCACAACATCTCTTCAAAGAAGAGATAACATATTTAGTTGCACCATATATTATTTTTACAATACTGGAATCAGATGGATAGATGAAAGAACTATGAAACCATAACTGGGAGAATACATTAAATAAGAAGGTACACTTTTATTCCTCCCCCTTTTTTTCCTTCTATATAGCAGACATTGCACTAGCCATTGTGATTGAGAAAAGAATGTGACATATATATGCACTGAATAAGAAAAACAAGACAGACAGGTATTTATATATGGTGATATGGTAAGCCAGGCCTCAAGGAAAAGATGGGAGCAAATGAAAATTTACTGGGATTTTGAGAAAAGAAAAACTGCAGACACCTCTTAAACACATCCCTAATAAAATGATTTTATACTTCTTTCTCTCTTGTCTCTACCTGCTGCACCAACTGAGAGGGACATTTAATACAGCAGCTGACCTTTCTAAAAAAAGTTTTCACTTTTTGCTCATCACTGACAGCATTAATAACTAAAGCAGTGATCAGTTTGTGCCTAAATTCCTTCAATAACCTATTTAGAGAGCTGAGGAGGCAGAAAATATGTTCTCTTTCTATGACAATTTTAAGGCACAAGGAAACATCAAAGGAGCACACCAGTCCATGACAGGTAAGTAACTGGACTAAGTTAAAAGGAAAAGTAGATAAAAGGGAAGAAATGGAAATTCTACCACGTAGAACTCTTTTCTCCCTTCTGCTTCTTGGTCTCTTCCTCCACCTCTCTCTCCTTTTGTCCCCCATTCTCTCTGCCTGGTCTAATCTGTGGTGTCCAAATTCAACTTGACACCTACAGTTTTTCTCAGTAAGTGTATACCTTTCATGCAAAACCTGAATTTCAGTGGTTAAGAAGAAAATATATTGTGATGGTCAGTCAAAGAATTTCCATCTCAAATAAAAAGTAAAATTTGAATTTTGTTGTATTAAATTTTCATATAAGCATAGTTGTACTATTTAGTTTTACATAATAATTTTCAACTGTATTTAAGGGGTATAACAATTACAGGTGACTTAAATTACCATCTATCTGAAAATGTATTTGAATGCTATTTACTGTCAATAATATTAGAGAATACATTTTAGTAACTCAAGCACAGAAAAACCACAATGTGAATAATTTGAATGTGTGCTGAAAAAACAAACACACTCTACTGTAATGAAATATGTCCATTCTTTTTCAGCAAACTGAATATTAGCTATACTCATTTAGGTTTTAAAATTAAAACAAAATGACTGAAATATGTGTTATCCAATGTTTTTTTAATAGGTTATGATTATCATTGTATATTTTAGCTTCTCCAGTAATAAAACATTTCTAATCAATGCATTAAACAAATTAAAAGTACTGAGAGTAATGTTTTGAGGTTTTCTTTCTAAATTCTAAACATTATTCTTCCTGTGGGTGTTCTCTCTCTCTCTCTCTCCCCCTTTCTCTCACTCTCTCCTATCTTATCTCTTCTTTTACTAAAGACTTTCTTTTATTTTTACTTCTACTCTAACTTCAGTTATCACTGTCTTACACATTCTTTAATCCTTTGCTCCCTATTTTATAAATTCCACATTATGCAAAGAGATCTCTGTCTTTATTTTCTTCCTCCTCTCAGATCCCATAGTTCCTTTTGTGGACCTCTCCTGGCGCTTTCAACTTTCTTTTCTGTCCAGAAACTACCACAGAAAACACTTGCTGTGCTGTTATTCAAATGTAAAGTTTTTGAAGGCAGAAGATACTTAAATGATTTCTGGTTTTTACACTTGGCACCCACCTTAGTGCTTTTCATAAAGTAGACATGAATAACAAGAACTGATTCCTGAATAGTCCCTCTTTCAAGACTCACTTATTTGTAATCAATTATCTGTGGATTATCTAGACAGGTACCTTTCAAATCTGTATATCATACCTACTTATACTTAGATCCTGTAATAGCTCTCCATTGTTTCCATGGAGAACGCAAACACCTTGGGGTTAAAACAAGGTCATTTTCAGCATATCTTCAGATGAGCTTTCAGACATTTACTTCTGGTCATGAAGTCTGTTTCAGTTACTAATTGCTGCATAGCAACTACCCCAAAACTTGGCCACATTAAACTGCCACACGTTTATCAGGTTCATGATTTTTTGTGTGTGTCAAGAATTTAAGGAAAACTTAGAAGGAGTGATTTGTTCCTGCCCCATGATGACCAGAGTCTCCCCTAAATTGCCTTGAGCAGCTGGAAATAGTTAGAATGATTCGAATTTCTCAGTATAACTTTCATGTGTATTTCTTATGCTCTTTCACATAATCCTGATCCCAGAATGACCAGGATAGCTTCCTAACTAACATGACGGGCATCTGAACTGGGATGAGCTGGGATGGCTGGAAGAGCTAGCTAGCCCCGTCTGGTCTGTTTCTGTCTCTGTCTCTCTCTGTGTCCCCAGCCTTGCATATTCTTAGCCTGGGCTTCTTCACCGCATGGTGAAATCTGATGTAGTAAGACCTATCCCACAAACAAGGCGGCTGATTTTCCTCAGAATGGGCATTTTATGAGGTCCGGATGAATCTGCAATGATTTTTGTGGCTCAGCCTTTTAAAATTCCAGAATGTTGTTGCATCAGCTTCACTCTGCTGGTCAAAGAAACCAGTAAGGCCAGTCTGACCACAGAGAGAGAAGAATTAGTTTCCCCTTGAGAAGAGAAGGAGAAAAATATATTTATCTGTGGCTATAGTTTTTGTTTTTGTTTACTTGAGTCATAGAGTTGAAAGACTGTGATTCATTGAATGTGCCTTGCTGCTAATATGCTATAGCCTTTATGTATGTTATTGACATTGTCCATCAAATCTTTTCCCTATCTTTTGTTAATCTGAATACCTCTGTTCCATCCTTCCTGACTCAGATCCAGTAAGACTTTTCGGAACTATTGTCTCTCTTTCATGTGGGTGAAGCATTGCTTTCAAGGGTTCCCATTAGCATTAATAATACTGCTCCTATGTTTATAACATAATTATTTACAAAATATTCTCACTACACTGCCAAGTTGTAGGTAGCAATTGTACTATTTACATTTATGATAAACATGGGAGAGCACCTCTCTGATATGCCTTTAAGAAAGAACCTGAAAACATCTAATTGTTACAAATTCAGGACTCACTGAAGCACCCATGCCAAAGTCTCTGAGGCTGTCCTTGCAGGTCTTGACCACAATAGGTTCTAGAGCCAGGAATCCCTGCCTGAGCCAGACTCCTGATAAGCATTCTTTGTTCTGAGGCTTCCTATCAACTTTTCTCAGATTTATTTCATTCCAAACTGCATTACATTCTAAATTTTTTCCTGTTGAATTTTTTTCGTTCTTCTTCTTTCACAGGTTAACAGGACTAGCATCACAAATCGAAAGCTGTCCCTGATTTCTGCTTCCTTTGTACAATTTTCCCTAATAAACTTCTTACATTTCAATTCCATCATCGCATCCTACTCTCAGGGGACCAACACTGATACAACAGCATACCCTAGTGCCTTGTACTGTGCCTAGAACGATATAGGAGTTCAATCAATGCCATTGATAAAAATAGACAAATGATTGAATATAAACACTGATACACCGTCACCCCTCCACCACCTACATAACATCCAGTATGAAGAAGCATTGTGTTACCCTAACCATGGGGAAGTGGAGAATGCCAACATGCTCTGGTTGCCCGTGGGCTATATTTGTAAATAAAGCATCTAGCTATTTATACCATGCACATTTGAAATTGCTGCATATTCACATTGTCCCTTGCATACACTTCTCTTCAATGCAGCTAATACAATGACAAATGAAACCCTCAGTGATTGTTTACAACTTATAATAAGGTTAATACTTCTAGGTAGACATGTATTCAAAGAGCTAAATACAACTTCCATTTAATTTATATAAAATTGCAATTATTCTCCAAGTCGTGATAATGATAAAATATATGTTTAAGTAATGTTTTCCTTCACTGACTCATATAAAGAAAAACTATTTTCATAGCAGTCAAAAATATCAGAGTGTGAAAAATTATATTTCTTATTTATAAACTCAATTGCACACTTTTTCATCTTTATGGACATTTTCTTTCTACGTTGAAATCAGTTTTGCTTCTAAATAAAATCTTAATTTTAAAACTTAGAGAGTTACTGTTTTTCTTGGTGATGTCAGTAATATGTCATACCTTTGAATAAGTTTACATTCAGAATCACAAATGGTAATTCAGTATTTCCGGGGAAGCAATGTTATTGATTTTTATCTTTATAGACTTTATTTTACTAATTAAATTAATAACTTTTCTGTAAACTTTATGTATGTCCCATTGCAATACTTTCATTCTCTTCCAGTATGTAGTGTGTATGTATGCAAACAGAGTCGTCCCTCTATATCTGCAGGGGACTGATTTCAGGAACCCCTGAGGATACTAAAATCCATAAATACAAAAATCTGCAGATACTCAATTTCTTAAATAAAATGATATTTTAGTTTACATTAAATCCTCTCTAGATTACTTATAATACTTAATATCATGTAAATGCTATGTGGTTTTACCGTGTTACTTAGGAAATAGTGACAAGGAACATGCAGGTCTCTGCATGTTCAAACATTTTTTCCAAATAATTTTGACCTACTCTTGGTTGAAGTAACAGATACAGAATCTGAGGATACCAAGTGTGGATTGTATATGTAAGCAAAACAAAATGTGTGTGTGTGTGTGTGTGTGTGTGTCTGAACAGAGAGACAGTGTAAATCACATATATATACATAATTTAAGACCAATTTGAGAAAGCTTTTCTAAACTTAGCATATCTGATTCAATGTATAAATAACCTAATTAAAAGCTACTTACCTGAATTACAATGGCTCAATGACTTATAGCAGTAAGTAGAGTATAAATTTTCTTTTAAACTAAATTCCCATATATGAAGATATGCTAAGGGAGGATATTCCAAGTTCTCACAATAATATATAGAGAGAGGAAAGATTTGAAGTTTTGGAAAGTAAGATCACAGAGATATTAGTTAAGAAGATAAAAAAGTCAAAATATGACTTTGTGAAAGTATAATGATATTTCATGGTAATTCATTTATTAGTTTCACAAATTTATTTTTTAATAAAAATGTCACATTCCTATGTGGTCTTTTTTCATTTGAAGCAGTTATCTTTCTAGTTAGTGATATCTCAGCATCTTGGGGCCAACTAGTTTACAGAGAAAAACAGACTTGGCTAATTATGAATCAAAATATTACTTCTTATTGCCAGCTGTGTCATTTGATCTCTCTGAATGTTAGCTTTTGCCTTAGTCATATTTTCATCATTGAGTAAACCAACAAGAATAAATTAGAGGAAGAAATGATTATTTTGGTTCATGCTTTAGAGGTTGGTTGATTAATTGATCTGGGCTTGATGTGGATGGACATGGTGGAAGAACACTGCTTCATTCATGGGCCCAGGAAACTGGGATGGAGATGTGGTACCATTGAAGATGAATCCTTCCAGGGTACCTCCAATGATGCTCATCCTCCAGCCACACTCTGCCTGCCTACAGTTACCACTCAGTCTTTAAAGTAGGATGGACCAGTTAGGTCACAGCTCTCATAACATAATCATTTCTAAATATTTCTGCTTTAACACAGGAGGTTTTGGGTGACACCTCATATCCAAACTATAACAGCTATGTTATCAGTAAAATATCCATAGCCATTTTTTAAGCTGGTGTTAACAATTAACTGCTGATAAAAATGCTGGTATACTGAGTAGTTCAGGTGACTAAATATTACTTGGATAATGGCAAACTTCTCTATGAAGAAAAAAAATGCACACACATACATATATACTAATTTGTTTATTATTATAGGTCCCAGGGACTCTTCTTACTCTTTGCTGTGATGTTTCATGAGTTATCTTCTGATCATAATTGTCTGCTTTGAAAGGAAATAATATGACATGAAAGGAATTTTAGAGAACATTCATCAAATTTGTTTCATTGCTCCATATCAAGGTTTTTTGTTGTTATCTTCTGATTCACAGATTATTGTGTATTTGAGATAAATTAATCTACTTTGGATATTTGAGATCCTTTAATGGAATCTTTCCTCTCCCTATGATTTGAACAAATCATTACACTCTAGATTTTAAGGGAGGTGAATAATAAGATCTTAGATTCTAGTGTGAATTATTTTAAATCCTTTTCAAACATCTTTTGGTTAAAATAAAAATGTAATTAAATGAATGAATGTTTATGTGAGAAATGCTAATGTCCCTTCGTGGTTGTAAAACACTTGATTTCAATCTTGTCTTACTGGAGAAATTCTTGATCGTTTTAATTGCATTAAAAAATGTAAACAACATTGATTAAAAGTAAAGGTATAGTTGATAATTTTTAATACAAAATTTAGTTATAATGTGGAAAATATAAATTAAGTGAAAATCTAAAGGACATTGCATCTAGAAAATAAAATTATTAGATAAATATAAAATAAAAGTAATGTTACATCTTGATCAGGTATTTTAGAGAGGGCTTAGTTCTTAATCTGTTTCATCCTTATTTTTTGAAAAAGGAGTAAGAAGATGTAGATTACTTTCCTCTTTTCATTAAGGGAAATTTTAATATGATCATAAGACTACTGGGTATAATTAGATTAAATGACAGAGGAAATCCTCAGGGATATAGTTTACACTAAAGTCAATATATCTAGATCTTTGATTTTTTTCTTCCTTAATGTTGGCTTTCTTGATTAGAACAGCAGGGGTTTCTATGAAGAATGATTCAAAGTTTATTAGTGTAAATTATATTCCACATTTAGATTGCTTTCAAAAACAAAGTAATGAATATGTATACTTTAGTCTGTAGTTGCAACATTGCCTATTTCTAAATCTTTAACTGCTTGTCAATGAACAAATATTTATCAGGCACCCAATCTGTAGAAGGTCCTATGCCAAATTCTAAGTAAGCACACACATGAAAATAAATAATTAAGGTAAATTGTTTTCATTAATGGACTCTGATTTTGTAAAGGCAATTGGACATTAGCATGTTATCACAAGGAAAGTTTAATAATAGAAGACTTATTCAACTATAGTCAATCTACAGCCATCATATTTAGTATTTTAAGTATAATACAAAGTTTTGCAGGGTGTGAAAATTGGTAGATTACTTCTTTAATTTCTCTATCAGTTAATGAGCATGGTTTTGCCAGTTCATTCCTTGAAATAGCCAGATAATTCAATTCAGGAAACCTCTGTCATTATGTTCAGTAAGATATGTAGTTAGAAAACTAGATTTTGTCTTAATAGGTCAAGCTCCTTCTGCAAAGTGAGACAGTGAAAATTGAACTTTGAAAATAAAATTTTATTCCATAAATGCCATCAAGAAACACTGTTGAATATTAATTTGCACCTAGTATTTGAAGTTGTATGGAATTACAATAGAATATTTCAATTTATTTGGAATCCTCTTATTAAATTACTTTTACCAGTAAGTGGTACATATGTGATTTTGGAAAATTTAATTAGCTTAAAGATAGTTAGGACTAAAATATTAAGACATTAAGTATACTTAGAATAATTACATACTATAAATTTGAGAAATGATGATGATAATGACAATGATAGTGAGATGATAGTGATGTAGACTGCTTAATTGTTCCCATTTTGATGATGAAGAAACTGAGGTAGCTCAGGTTTTTTAGTTAGGGTTACTGTGGGTGACTGGTAATAAAACTTATGTATTATTTCAAAAACACTTGGTTAATTTTTATTATAAGTATAATTTTAGAGGAAATAACATATCAAGCAAATAGAAAGGGAAACTGTAGTATACCTGTTTAATAAGCAAAGGAAGAAAGGGAGGAAGAGAAGGCTCCCTGATCATATGTAAGCATTTTTATTCTTGAAAATGTTTTTATTTATCCTGAATGGGAAAAGGGTGAGTCTAGTAAACCTGCACATATATGATGAATATTTATTTGATAAGGATAAATAATAGTTCCATGATTAAATATTCAAATAAAACTGAAAAATTTGTTATTTAACCTAGAGTTTTCTGACTGAATTCTGGGGTATAGTGTGAGGGAAATGTCATTTCTGATTCTATGCTGCTCTTGACAGAGGAGGATTGTCACATCCTGGACAGCTTGCATTTCTCTCACTAGCATTTTCTGCAATGTTTTCTAGCTTGAA
Organism: Glaucomys volans; assembly: GCA_020662805.1. Lineage (NCBI taxonomy): Eukaryota > Metazoa > Chordata > Mammalia > Rodentia > Sciuridae > Glaucomys > Glaucomys volans. Next base: position 148,102 of record JAJEJO010000179.1, read on the forward strand.
TTTGAGTGTTAATAGTTCATTCAAGTGTAATTTTTCATTATGACCTTGGACCTCTGTTTTCTCAGGAACCACATAGCTTTAACTTGTTTTAAAATATTAGAACCCTTTATTGTTAAGGTAGAACCAATAGAAAATAAAACACAAATATGTGGGATCTGGGTGCTTGCTGCAGGTGTTTGATATTATGGGTAGGATCTCTGAAGGATGTTTTTTAATAAACCTAATTTTGTTACAGGGTCAGGAGAGATGCCAATAATCATAAAAACACATAATGATTGTAAGTGATAGGTATTCACTATGGGTATGTGCCCATGGAGAATGAAATAGTGCAAATAATTTAATCATGAGCAAAGATGAATGGTGCAGAATTTGATTAACCATAAAATTTTTCAGGAAAACTTTAGTTCTTTTAAATGTGAAAACACATTAGAGACTTCCATTTTCACCTGAATTTTCCTGAGATATATGGTTATGCCTTTCTAGTTTCTAAAGGATATTAAATCTAACCTAAAACATGGCATAAATACTGAACTATCAAAAGAAGATATCTAAGTGTTTGAGTTTAGATGATAAGGATATCCAGGAGCTCACATGAAAGGATAGGACAGGAAAAACAAATTCATTTTTATAAAAAGAAATAAAAGAGCTCATGACCAAGTGGGAGGATTATGTCAACAATGATTCAGTTATAAAGAAATTTGAACTCACTGGGAGTGGACACAGGGATAGAAGTTGAAGTTCAGTTGAGAGAGAAACTTCAATTTAGATAAATGAAAACAATATGGAAAAAAGTTTATTTATTTTGTGTTGAATTTGGTCTGATAATGTGAAATTTACAAGTTTATACTATAACATTAGAGATTTCTAACCTGAAGATGAAACCCAAAACAGCAGTATAGAAATATCTGCTGGTGTTAATTTCAAATTTCTTCACAATTTCCCCTCCCCTAGCAAAACAGAAAGGAAATGGGTAAGGGGTACTTTTCCCATAATCTTGTATGTTAATATCATTTGTGAGCCCAAGCAGATTTCCAATGGTAGGAAAAATGCAGAGTAGATAGTCAAAGGCTGCTGATAATTGCATATTTTATTCCTTATATATTCATTACAGGAAATTCAAAACTTCCACATTTAAAGACAGAAATATTTTCAAATCTGTATTGAAAAAGTCTGAGCTATGGCAGTAAACATTAAGAAGACTTAAATTGTTCAATGGGATCCTGAAACTGACAAAATTTGATGCATAATATATAGTCTTCAGCAAATAGAGTAGCAAATATTTAAAAATAAACTCTGCAGGATATCATTTATATGGCATAAGAATAAAACTGTTGGAAAATTGGAGGATTAATAGCATGCATCATTTCATATTTTGATGTTTTAAAGCTTATTATTTAGGTATTGACAAAACTGGATATAAAATAAATATGTCAACCAAGCATCTTAAAACCTCAGGAAATATTGGTGATGCATAGAAATCAATTGAAATTAATATAGTTATTTTTAATGTAAATTCTGTACCATTATAACATGTAGATGAACTCATGTTTTTATTTAATTATACTGTATGAGAAAGCAGAAATAATGCAAATGATATCAAAAAACAATATTGCTATTATAGATATTTGATATACATTTGATTCTTATACATGATGTAACTGATATGTAATGTGCGGTCTGGCAAATTTTACAATCATAATTTTTTAAAGTTCATAGTTGAGTGTATTTATGAATTACAATAGTAATAATTTGATTTGAAATGTTAAGAAAACATCCAAATTTTGAAAATAAAGCAGAAAAACAATACAGTATGTTCCTTTACTGACACCCTGGGGCATATTTTCATAGTCCTACTCAAGGATTCCTTAATTCTCTAGGACAGTATTTCTGCTTTATTTCACCCTGCTTCCTTACAATTGATCCTTCCTCTGACACTCTGACCTAAATGTAAACTTGTAAATTTTGATCCAGTAGAAAAGTTGGTCCCAAAATTTGTCATTTTATTGCCCTGTAAAGCTTTATCCAGTTCTGCAGCTATTCTTATTCACACATAATTTTAAAAATGCCTATAAATATCTAGTTCTCAAATATTCTTGGAAATAAATAATGTGTTTCCAATCTGTTTATAATATTTATAAACTGTTTCTGCCATCAATGTTAAATATTTTAAGCATCTTTGTGTATATTAAAATGTGTTCCTGCTTTTTAAAAAAATTCTTTAATTTGTTGTTTTTAGTTATATGTGACAGTAGAATATATTGTGACATATCATACATACACCAAGTGTAACTTCCCATTCTTGTGGTTGTACATGATGTGGAGTTACACTGAATGTGTATTCATATATGAACACAGGAAAGGTATGCGGATTCATTCTACTGATGTTTCTGATTTTGGAAAACCCAATTTGATTGAAGTTCATTCTGTGTGTGCCTGATAAAGAAGAAAACATGGAAGAATTGATCATCTTAATTGTAAGAGAAACGACAAAGAAATGTCAGTTCTCCAAAATGGTGGTTAATTGTTTTTCTGAAGCCTCATGATCAATTATGAGTTGAATAAAGACAAGATAAGTATAAACTGTAATTTTGCTAGAAGAGACACCCATCATGATAGGGGTTTGGAAGAGGGTTATTAAGGTTGTTAGCCCTTCTAGCAGAACTGTGGAGAAGATGATGTGTGCATATTCTCTTCCCATTCTGTATCAACCTGTTAAAAGTCAGGTTCTCTGGTCATGCCCTCTTCCCATCAGAACTGCTCATGGGCTACAGGACAGGAAGCACAGCCAGAAGATAAGCTTCATCAAACCTATCTGGGTTTATTCTCTTCCTTAATCACATCTGAATTTAGGGAGTCCTAAAATAGCAAAAGAATTACTTCAGTAAGTGATCAGTCTTCCACTTGGAGGCAAACAGCAACTCTTTTGTCTCATTTACCTTTGAATTCACAGCATTTCGGCCAGTACATAGAAATCACTCAGAAAATATTTCCTGAGTAAACAAATGAATAAAAATTCTACATTATATTGGGATTAATGAGACTACTGAATGTAGCTAATCTAATTATGGATAAAAGCAGGAAGAACAATGACTCTAGTTTCACCAAGTATGATGGTTTAGAGAAACAACTACACAGTACTATCAGATTGATTTATATTTAAACGTGGTTATGCCATTGTCCTTTGAGACTGTCTCCTAGTATGAGATATTTAAGCAATTTTTCCTTACTTTTAAGATATGCTGTATGCATTGAGTAATCCTTGAGCCCGATTACACGCTCTATGAATCCTTACTTCATCACTTTATAATAAATAATATATTTATGAATTATAAATAGTCACGCACAACTAGATATTCATAATGTAGACATTTTATTATTAATATGCTCTATTACATATTCTTTTTTGATAATGTTCCAGAGTGGAGCACAGATCTTTAATGTGGTCAAAAGTCATCTATTTATTCTCATCTTCATATTCACTAAGAATCTCCAAGAATTTTTCTGCTACTTTTTTTTCCTAAATATAAGCATTTTTTTCTCAAGATGTTAATTTTTTTAAGGGATCCCATACAGATCTCTATAAAAGCACATTATGAAGTACTATCATTTGGTCTATAAATTAGCATATAAGATTAGTGCAATGATATAGTATTTTGAAAAATGATACTTTGTGTTTAATAGTTTCTCATTTACATGAATGTGAGAATGATCTGGAAGTCTGGCTACAATATCTGCTATTCAATTACTAGCCAGAAATGATTCCCGCAGACTTGAGTGTTTGTACTCAGTACCACAGGTATGACTGTGCCCTCTAAGTGTCCTGTGAAGGAAATTCAGAAGGTCAATTTTGAATTATAAGAAAAGAAGAAAATCTGTGGTTTTCAGAATTGGTTTTTAGTTAGATTCTCTTTGGGTTCTGTTTCCAGTGATTATGATTCCTTTTTCCAAGATGGTACCACACACTAGTAAATTAGCTCTTTAGGTTATTTTAATATATAGCCTATATTTCCCTTTTTAAAATATGACTCGGAAGAAATAAAATAAAGAAAGGAAGGGAGAAAGGAGGGAAGGGAGGGAAGGAAGAAGGATCCTGCATGTCATGGTGGCACACTCCTGTAATCCCTGCTAGTCTAGAAGCTGAGGCAGGCTTGTGAGTTCAAGACCAATCTGGGCAATTTAGCAAGAACCTATCTTAAAACAAAAGATGGGGATGTAGCTCAGAGGTAGAATTGATTATACCCTTATTGAAATCAGAAGAAGTGAGCAGTCAACTTCTTTCTATTATTAAAGACATTACATTGAGACACTGCTTTGGATTAAAACCATGCTCTACAGCACTCTGGATAATTTTTTTTTTGTCAGTTTTAGAGTTGATTCATTCTTATCATATAAACAACCCACGAGGAGAGGAATACTAACAGTAAATCCAAGGTTAAAAACTCACAATTTCTCTATCTTTACCCATGGAGAATATATTTCTAGCATAGTTTTAGGAGCTGTGATTATATAAAAAATATGAATAGGCTTTTCAAGTTGATAATATGTACCTTGCTACTGGGAAGCAGGTAGCTGCCAGGGGAGAACACGTGTCAGTGCCACTAAAGAACAGCAGGAGAGGTTACAAGATCAACCTTAACATATGTGACACTAAAAGCAAATGATAAAAACCAAATGCATCCATTGAAAGCAAACTTATCACTGTATCTCTCACAAGAATTTGTGAATAAACTGTAATTTAATAAGTAGTTGAGGTGTACTCCAGTTGGCAGCTAGTTAAGACCAATATTAGTATAGTTTTCTATCTCTTCTGTCCTCAATAAATGCTGTTTGCTCCACTTGGCACTTGTTAAGCACTTAGAAATGTTTCTTTCTTGCAAAGTGAAGCAAATTGGCTATCTTATCATGAGAGGAAAAAAATTCCCTCTTTTTGATAAAGGATGCACTTTACAAAATACATTCACAGGAGTTGAAGACCGGACTATTAGAGTACTGAATTATTGAATGCTAGTCATACCTAAAAGTCAAATTTGTGTTCTGTTTCCCTTTTTATCTTCTCTTTTTCTTGACAATTTTGATTTAATTAGAACACAAAATTCAGATATTGTCGGATTTTCATGTTGTTATGGATTGATTTATCTCCCTAAAAAAATTCAGTATGTTGAAGTCCTAATCCTAATGTTCAGTACTTTAAGGTGCACTCTTACTTGTTAATAGTGTTACTGTAGGCACAATTAGTTAAAAATAGTCCTACTGGAGTAGGGTCAGCCCTCAATCCATGTTATTGGTGTCCTTATAGAGAAAAAATAATTTGGACATAGCAAAAACACCATGAGAAGATGAAGGCAGAACCTGGGACCACACATCATTTACAAGTCAAATTATGTCAAAAATCTCCAGTGAACAACCAGAAGCTAGACAAGGAGGTACTAGCAATGAAGCAGATTTTCCTTTACAGCTCTCAGAAGAGCCAAACCTGCTGACACCTTGATCTGGGATTTGTGGTCTACAGAACTGTAAGACAATAAATTTCTATTGTTCTGAGTCACCCAATTTGTCATACTTCCTAGGAAACAAACTCTTGCATGTATCAGAAACAACACCATTGATAAAAATTAACCCATTCTGTCTTTAATTGCATTTTGCTCCAAACTTTTACTTTAAAAACAAATCCTATCTTGTTCCTTTAACCCAACTGAAGTAAAAACGAATCAAAACAAGATCAAAAGTTATAAAGTAAATGATTTATACTAATTTAAGTGATGCTTGCCAGACGCAGTATTTTTTTCTTTATATATAATAAAACCAGGCAGGCAATACATAGGCAAGTGTTTTAGTCAGCTTTATCACTTTAATAGCTTTGTCATTGAAAGATTTGACCAGAACAATTTTAGGAAGAACAGTTTATTTGAGGTCTCGCGGTTTCAGAGGTCTTAGTCCATAGAAGGCCAACTCCATTCCTCCGGGCTACAGGTGAGGCAGAACATCATGGTGGAAGAGTGTGGCAGAGGGAAGGAGCTCACATGGTGATGAGAAAGCAGAGTGAGTCTCTATTTGCTAGATACAAATATGTACTTCAAAGCCATGCCCCCCATTCCCACCTCCTCTAACCAAACCCTACCACTTCAGTTACCACTCAGTTAATAAATATCAGGAGATTAATTCACTGATTAGACTAAACACTCACAACCCAATCATTTATCTTCTGAACCTTCTTGCATTGTCTCACATATGAGCTTCTGGTGGGGGCACCTCACATCTAAACCATAACAGCAAACGTTACAAATTTGTCCTGTTGCTTCAGGATGCTATCTAGAAATATAAACTAACAGTGATAGAAGAATTTTAACAATATCTAATTCATTTCAATTATATATCTTCTGTGGCCTAACACCTAATTTGAGAAGCTAAAGTCTTTTGCTATGAATTCTACAAGTGTTCTACTATCAACCTTTAATTAGGAAATGGCAAGTTTAAAAAATTTAGAGACAGGTCTTAATGATCTAGTCACCAGTATAGATTATGAACCTAATTATATTGTTAGAGTGTGTTGGTTTGAATCAATAACAGAGTTGTGGAAAGATGCTTTTGAGTAGATGAGAAAACATTTATAAATAGAAAGCACTCATTTATAATAGGAATTTTGTATTTTAGGGGGAATCCCACAATAAGATGTTGTAGTAAGGGAAAATATTAAATGAGGAACTTCCCATATATTTGGGAAGCAGAGGTAGTTATTAATTACTGTATTCCAGGGTCAGTTCCTACCTTAAATAAGAGGTAAGAATAAATTACAATTATTTGGATAGTAATGTTAATATCTATTTTGAGTGTGTCAATCTACAAAGATTTTTGAGCATATCCTGTTTTCAAAGCTTTAGATATTTATAGCTGTATGAGTTTCAAATTTCGTAAGTGTCATAATGGTATTGATTTTCATAACACTAAATCAATCAAAATCATATTTTTCTAATAATGTTTAAGAAAGTCTTAGATAGCTAATTATTTGGTCACAAATAATCACTGTCATGTCTGTTGGTAACAAAAACATAACATAGTCCAGAGTTATTTATTATAACTTGGTGATGCAATTAAGTGAAGGACACTGAGTATGTGAGTTGGTGATAATTTTTAAAAATTGCACATGGAATTAGGTTAACTATAAATTTAAAATGCACATGTATCCATTCTGACAGCTCTCAATCTAACAGCTCATTTTCATGAAATAGAGTCTTCTCAGGATGAGTAGCAATTTTGCAGGAGGCTGTCAATCACAAAGATACTGAGGATCTCTCTGATTTCTTGTGCTACTTGTTGCCACCATATTATTGATTTCACCTTAATTCTGCAGTGATGAATAGTGAAATCATGAAGACATATTTAGGAGTCACTTTGCTTCCATAATGTGAAAGTACTTTAAAAGAATATGCTATATTCCTGAATGCATTTCAGTTCAAGAAAAATTGTATTGTCTGTCAAATTGCAAAGGTTGTCTTCCTCTGAGTTTCAAAAGTTAATATAGGTTTTGACATTGTGTAATATCCCATAAGTAAAATGTCTAATATTATTTAGACACAGAAATACACAGAAACTAAAAGTAGACTTCTTTTTAAGCAAAAACATTTTTTAAATTGAGTACTATTAGAATGTATTTTTGTAACGTATGATTTAATATGAAAAGTGTACAATTTAAAATGTTTTGTGTGTAAACCATGACCTTTAATAAATGCTTATTCTTACACCATCTATCTAGTGACTTTTTCTGGTTTAAACATTTTAATGAGAATAATTTACATAGGAAGTAAAACATAACATCACATATTGTTTATAGTTAAGGTAGTTGATTATACAGTTTCTATTAAAAACCATTTTGTACAAGACATTTGTCAGAATTCCAAAGCATTTACACTACGTTCTGGTTGCTATACTTTTCTATTTCATTCCAAATATTTCTTTAAAACAATTCTACTCTACATTTCAGAGTCCTGCATTACATTATCCTTTGATTGAATGTTTCTTCAAACTATAGGCCAAATGTTTTTAAAAAATAAGAAAAATATTAAAAATTAGTATTTAAAAATATTAAAACACAAATTTTAAGATTTTAAATTAATATTAAAATATTAAAATGATGGTTGTATTAGTGTTGAAGTAGGAATTAATATACACAATCTATCAGAGGCATTTGATATAAATAAGCACTTAATAGAATTTGATCATTAAACTAAAAATCTCAGTTGTCCTTTAAAGACACTGGGTTAAAGATATATTGGATATAATTTTCATGCAAGTTGACTAATTGCTTTAATTTATTTTGTGATTTTAAAAGTGAAGTTAATCAAACCACTTCAAGAGCATTTATTGGTAGTCCAGTGTCTCCCAGGAATATAACTGTGCTTTGGGAATAATAAAGAACTATGGTGAATGACTCAAAGACCTCATATGAAATTATAAAGAAAGGGACAATCTGTTCCAATATAGCCATCTATTTCCTCTCCTTTTGTATTCTATTCACATTGTTAAGTTCTATTGTCTATCTTTGTCTCTAATAGTGAATATTGATTGGGGATTCCTTTGCCAGAACAAACTCTTTGATAATGAAGAATAATAGTTTTCAATTGCAAGGTAGTTTTCTATGGAACTCTTGCTGAAAAAAAGATTTTCACATGTATGTTGACTGTCAAAAGTGCTTTGGGGTAGGCGTTAGCATGAATGGTGAATTTTGAGTACATTAGTGTAAGGTCAGATCTGGGGCAATCTTATGAGACTTATGATATGATAAAAAGAGTTTGGGTTTGATTCTAGACCCAGATTTGAATTTTCTTGGTTGATAGTAGAAGATGATACTGCCACGCTCCAGACGTTATATGGATGAAATGAGATTGATCATATGTTACTAGAATAGGGATTGGTTTATAAATGTTGGCTTAAATCAATTTTAATCTTTCCTATTCACCTATTTTGATTAGTGTGTCATCAATATTTCCCAAAGGTTAAGAATACTGCTTGAAATTTTTTTAATAAGAAAGGAAATAACAAGTTTTCAAACTTCAAAATGAAATAAGTTCATTGTGCTTAAAAGAGAGGATTACATAAGAAATTTTAAACATCAAACAGATTGCTCTGAGTTATTTCATCAAGTGATTTTTCAAATTGGGACTGCCTGAAGACATCTTTAGGAAAAAATGCATTTAATTTAAATTTCCATTTACTTTTTTATTTTGAAAATGTTCGTAAAGTGATATTGCAACTGACTAAAGTAACCTTATTTGACAACACATAAACTTAATCTTGGCAATTCAACAATGCTTTGTATAGTTGTTTTAGGTAAAATTAAAACAAAATTAATCAAAGATATTTTTTCAATAATATGCTACTAATTTTAACTTATGTTTTTTGAGTTCATAAGTTTGCTGTGATCACATTATTATTTTCTTTTTAAAATTTTTATTTGTTCTTTTTAGTTATACATAACAGTAGAATGCATTTCTGACATATCATACATGGAGTATAACTTCCCTTTCTTGTGGTTGTACATGATGTGGAGTTACACTGATCATGTAGTCATATAAGAATATAGGAAAGTTATGTCTGATTCATTTTAATGAATGTCTTTCCTATTCCCATCCTCATCCCTTCCCTTATTCCCCTTTGTTTAATCCAGTGAACTTCTATTCTTGACCTCTCCCCTGCTGATTTTGAGTTAGTATCTGCATATTAGAGAGAACATTTAGCCTGTGGTTTTTTGGGATTGGCTTATTTCACTTAGCATGATCGTCTCCAGTTCCATCTATTTACCTAAAAATGCCATAATTCCCACTATTTTTTTTTGAAAAAAAATACATAAAAGTTACAATGGGAGTTATAATAAATATTTTACATATTTATTAAATTACTATAGACCCTACTATAGACTGATTGTAGCAATGTGACTGGGTTTCAGATTCTTGGCTGCAATTCTGTCAATCTGGCAAGAGGTAAGGAGAGTCTTTGCCCACCAAATGGGTATGGAAAAAACTAGAAGTGTTTATTCTTTCAAATGCATGAACACCAATGCAGGGCTACACGGAATATAACTTCCAGTCTTATCTTGACCTTTATGGGTCCTGTTAAGAGTTAGTCCCTTAAATCCTTCTTTCTTGAGGCACCCCCCACCACACACACACTTATCTCCTTTATCTTCAAGGTTAGTGTACTGATGTTTTTCTACAGGTATCTGCTACAAATTGTTTGTTCATCTGCCTTGGCAATAACTTAAAGAAAACTTTAAGAGTAACATAAAGACAACCTGCGACCTTGCCTTTCATGTCACTTCTTATAACAATCTACTACCTAACACTACCAGGATTTAAATGCTCAAAATATTTTTGTTATGTCTCGTTTTCTTCTGGAGATGAAAGAAACAAATAAGATGGAGGCTGACCCATTCACAAGTAAAATGTTATTTGAAAGAATTTGCTGTAATTTGATTACTTTCATGAATTTCCTTCCTTCCTTCCTTCCTTCCTTCCTTCCTTCCTTCCTTCCTTCCTTCCTTCCTTCCCTTTGCTCATTCAAGGGATTGAACCCAGGGGTGCTCTGTCACTGAGGAATATACCAAGCCCTTTTCATTTTTATTTTGAGGCAGTGTCTCCTTAGGTTGTGCAGGTTGACCCCGAACCTGTGATTCTCCTTGCCTCAGACTTCTAAGTAGCTGAGATGCAGAGGTGCATCATCATATCTGGCTAGTTTTCATAAATTTGTGACCTCTTTCTTACCTTTAAAATCATGATAAACTCTCTTCGTTCAACCTCTTTATTTATATCTTTGTATCCTTACTAATTCTTTAGCTAATTTACCTTTATTCCTGTAATATTTCTTCATATTTCATTTATCTTCACAGGATTTGTTACTCTATGCTGTATGCACTGAGCAGACAATCATCCACCTTTTAGTGTCAGTTTAAATCTGAGTATTTATTGTTGGTAGCAATTTATATAAAGTCACATTAGCTGGTATGAAATTATAGGGAAGCAGTTATTAAAATACATAGCCCATGTGATCAAATTCACACACACACACAAATCTAAAGTCATTATTCTCCAGAATGGATGATCTATCTGATTATATTAAATTTTGGCTTAACTTGCAGTCACAGAGCACTAAATATCAAATATTATGAATCCCAAGGCATCTGGTCAAATATCCCCATAAAAGAACTTATTGCCTCTTATCTTTCTTCTCTCCAATACATTCTTAAATTTATAGAGAAAAGTGGAGTGGTAAAAAGTAGAACCTATGATTTGCAGATGCTGTGAAACTAGTAGAGAAAAATACTGCTTTTATATGCCTTGTGCAGCATCCAGGAGAATATCATGCAGATATTATTATGCCAAAAGGCAGTGGTCTGAAGGGTATTCTTCATCATTTCTACCTGAAATTACTTACTTTATTTTGTGGTTGTTGAGTGGTTAAAGAAATATGCATAAAGAAAGGTCTGCAGAAGCTAAGTAGTATGGAAAAGACCAATAATTTAAATGAAGTGTTTGTACCTTGAAATTTGAAGGTGACTCTGCAGTTTAGAAATCTGAATTACTATGAAACAGGCAATGAAAAGAGGTAGATATATTTTTGAAGATTCTTTTGAGGATAAAGGATGTAAAAATGCTTAATAAGGAGTAATAATTCACAAAATTTTGGATGTATCAATTGTATTGATTAAGTGTAATAGAAACAGCCACATAAAGTCATCTGATAAGCACGAGAAATTTCTTGATTTTAGTGACAGCTTTTTTTTCTATTTAAGGTGACAGTTTTCAACATTTTTGGTCTCAGATTCTCTCATCATTCTTGAAAGTCGTTTTGGAGCCCCCAAAACTTTTCTTTACATAGACTATACATATCAGTATTAACTAGATGAAAAACTTAAATTGTGTACTTTTATAGTAATTAGTTATTAATTGTGGATAATACTGTTTGTCATTTACTCATACAAATAACATAATGAAAAAAATTAATAAAACCAAAAAAGCAGTTTAATGGAAGATGACTATATTCTCATATCTGCTCCTGGATCCAATTCTTTGTTATATGTTATATTTATAAAATATAGATTTAGACTGTCACAAATGTGTAAACAGGAAAGAAAGGGGTATTAAGCAGTCTTTTGATAAAATAGAAAATATTATTTTTACATAATATTCAAAACTCATTAAAGGCAGTCACAATGAATGAAGCATCTGAAATCTGTGCAGTTTGTGTTTTTCCTGTTTGTTTTTTTATTCTATTTTCTTAAAATGCATTCATTAGTCTTGAAATTTAAATGGCTCTTTTAACTTCAGGTATTTTGTTACATCATGTATTGGTCAATTGGAAATTATTAGTCACTAAGTTGAACAGGCCTTTCAGATGTTGGAAATATTTCATTATACAAAGCCATAGATCTTTAGGAAATTGTCACTGTTATCTCTGGACAGAATGGGCATGGAAATTTGGTATTATTTATATAGATTTTTTTTTGTCCCTAAAATCCCTCAAAGCTGGGCATGGTGGCACACACCTGTAATCCCAGCAGCTTTGGGGGCTGAGACAGGAAGACCACAGTTCAAAGCCAGCCTCAGCAATTTAGTAAGGCCCTAAGTAATTTAGTGAGATCCTGTCTCAAAATAAAAAAAAGGAAAGGGTTGGAATATGGCTTAGTGGTTAAGTGGCCCTGAGTTGAATCCCTGATTTAAAAGAAAAACTCCCCAAACTACTAATTTTAAATTGAGCAGCTATGAACATTGATGTGGCTGCATCACTGTGGTAATCTGATTTAAGTCCTTTGGATATAGGCCAAGGAGCGGGATAGCTGGGTCAAATGGTGGATCCATTCCAAGTTTTCTAAGGAATCTCCACACTGCTTTCCAGAGTGGCTGCACCAATGAATGGATAAAGAAACTGTGGTATATATACACAATGGAATATTACTCAGCCACAAAGAAGAATAAAATTGTGGCATTTGCAGGTAAATGGATGATGTTGGAGACTGTTATGCTAAGTGAGATTAGCCAATCCCAAAAATCCAAAGGCCGAATGATCTCTCTGATAAGTGAATGATGATGCATAATGCAGGGTGGAAGGGTGGCAAGAATGGAGAAAGGGTAGATACCATAGAGGGAAGGGAGGGGTGGGGTTGGAGTGGGGGGGTAAGAATGATAACAGAATGTGTGACACACATCATTGCCCTGTGTACATGTATGAATGCACAGATGGTGTGACTCTACTTTGTGTACAACCAGAGAAACAATAGCTGTACTCCATTTGTGTTCAATAAATCAAAATTAAATAAATATAAAAAATATTAAATAAATAAGTAAATATGTAAAACTAAAAAAATAAAATAATTTATTTCATTAATTAAAATTAATTTAATGTTTTCACTTCTCAACTAGAATAAAAGTTTATAATGTTCTAAAAAAAAAAAGAAAAAGAAAAACTCAAAAAGGATGCCAAGGAATCCCAGGGTCTCAAATAGACCCTTTGAATAAATACTCCTGCTTTAAAGAAAATATGATAAAATTTTACATCTGTTATGTGACTTGTAAATATTCTGATGTTTTTCTATACTGTTATTTTTTAAGTGGCATTAGGGTAGAAGATATGGAAGGAGGCTGTAAAAGATAGATTTTCAGTAGGATTCTCAAATATTCTCAAAATTAATGGGGTTGTGTTACAATAGAGTTAGTAATACAGTCTAACTGTCTGCTTTGCTTGTCCAGACATGAAAGACATACTCTTACAGAGAACGGCCAGAATTACAGATTTTATTATTATATCTACATTAATTAGAAATATTGTTTAATAAAAGCAGTCAGCAATAAAATGATGCTTATTCACTATGAAACCCTATCACGTGTAAAGATACTAATATTGAACAATTTACTTTTCCTTAACATTATCCTTTTTGTTTATATACTGCAATGCAATTGAATACATATTCTCAAATATTTCTTTTATTTATAATATCTATAACATAATATAATATTCTAAAGATCAATACAAGAAAACCCCAGATAGAAGACCAAAGCTTTGAAAGATCAAGTTTTCAGGTAGAGGAGAATAAATTTAGATTTTATTGCCAGAACTGCAGACCAGGGTGGGATTTTCATGTCATCCATAAGGCAGATGCACAATATATATTCCCAGGTAACTGAGTCAGAAACCAGCTATGGAAAATATATGCCTTTTATTATGAGTTCATTCCATTGTTTTTTCACAATATTCCTATGAGAGCACACTGTTAGCTGCTTTGTTTCTACAAAGAATAATCAATTACCTTGTCTTGAAATCTATTCAACTATTAATTTGCCAAAGGTTATTCAGTCAATCAGTTCATCACCAAAGTTATTAGGTGTCAAATATGTGTAAGATGTGGTTCCAAATGAAGCCAGTACATATACAGGCACTTGGCAACAGGCTTCTGTAAAACGAGTTGAAGATTTAGGAAGATCCTCAAAGATTTATTTCTCCCTTAATTGCTCCTTTATTTCCAGAAATTAACAAATTGCCATTGTCATCTTGGTTTCCTGTGGAGAAGGAAGAAATTTTATTTAATTACTTCTCCTTCTGTTCTTTCTGCTTTGAGAAAGCAAGTGACTAAGGATGATAAAACACTGAAGCAAAACTCTGAAGAACTAGGATACAAAAATTCTTGCAGTGTCTGGATCTGGACCCCTGTGGACAAAAAACAATCTTTAAATTTAATACACTTCATTCTTCCAACTGCCAATTGTATTTACAAAGGGTGTCAAGGTTCTTGACATAAAAGGCTCTCTGTGGTACCTGAGCAAAGATAAACCTATGTCCCCCACCCCAGCTTCTGTTCACTGGAAGAATTCTCAAATACCTGTTCCTCATTGACCTGGGGAAAGAGTTCTGCAAAAATCTTAGAGGAAGCATTTAGGTTGTACTGTGTTAACTGTCTGTGGGAGGATCCGAGAGCTGCAACGCAGCATCCAAACACTGCCTAGGGCCACCTCACTTGAAGGTCATTCTAGGAGCATTAATTGAACAAGATGCCCTGGAATATCCAAAGATTTCTTAGGACAAATGAGTTGGAAAAATACGGAGTACTACATTTGCATCCCAAAGGGTTCAATGCAAAATAACTTATTAAAATAAATGAGAAATATTGAAATAAAGGAGCCAGTTTAATAGTGTTTAACCAATAATTCCCATGGTTTTTCTTATAAAAAAGAATCAGTTTAAGTTCTACCAGTCACTATTTTCATGAATACCATTTTCATCTAGAAAAAAAGGCTAGTCCTAGAAAAAGTTAATCTCTTTCATTTCCCTTTTATTTGTATCATCTTGAAGTTCCTTTTGTACTACAGTGAAAACAGTTTTCATTCCTTACCAAAATGGTTTTCCGCTCTGAAGGAGTTTTGATTTTATGTATTAAGATGCATGTTAACAATGGGTTAATTCATTGCAAACCCCCTCCAATCTTCTTAATAGTGACTACTGTTTCAGAGATTTTGGTCATGAATGGAAAGGTGTTGGTGGCATTTGTTTGATCCTTATTCTTTCCTGGAGTAATTTAATTAATAGTATACAGTCAGGCCCCTCTATGTGCTAATAATTTCATCATTGAAGACCCTATATTAGTCTTAGAACATGCACATAGCCAATACATACCTGTGAATCAAGTGTGGTTTTGGATTTGTGCCTAGTAGAAGAGGTGACTCCTGAGAAGATTTGCACTATAGACAAAAAATATAATAAATTTGGTATTTACCATAAAAAGATTATCACCAACAGTTTGTTAGTCCCTACCAAATCTTTACCTACTGTATAAACAATTTTTGGAACATGTAGCTACCTCACTAAAAATAATGAGTTCTGTCCAAATGGTGTTTTTATTATAATGTGGGAATAAAATGATGGGGACAGAGGGTCTCCTAGTGCTAAACTAGTATTTTGATAACACTTTTTAGAAATAAGAAGGAAAAAAAGAAATGACATTTTATCAGTGTTTTTCTCCCTGGTGTGCACTTTCTGAGTTGTCTGTAATAGCCTACATTACCTTGCACGTGCAGATACTCTGGATACCCATACAGATGTCGTTATAAGAGAGATGCAAATCAAAACCACCTTAAGATTTCATCTTACCCCAATTAGAATGTCTTTTATCAAGAACACAGGCAACAACAGGTGTTGGCGAGGATGTGGGGAAAAGGGTACACTCATCCATTGCTGGTGGGAGAGCAAGTTGGTGCAGCCACTCTGGAAAGCAGTGTGGAGATTCCTTAGAAAACTTGGAATGGATCCATCATTTGACCCTGCTATCCCACTCCTTGGCTTATACCCAAAGGACTTAAAATCAGATTGCCTCAGTGATGCAGCCACATCAATGTTCATAGCTGCTCAATTCACAATAGCTAGATTATGGAATCAACCTAGATGCCCTTCAGTAGATGAATGGATAAAGAAACTGTGGTATATATACACGATGGAATATTACTCAGCCATAAAGAAGAATAAAATTATGGCATTTATAGGTAAATGGATGATGTTGGAAACTGTTATGCTAAGTGAGATCAGCCAATCCCAAAAATCCAAAAGCTGAATGGTCTCTCTGATAAATGAATGATGATGCATAATGTGGGGGGGAAAGATGGCAAGAATGGAGGAAAGATAGCTAGCATAGAGGGAAGGGAGGGGTGGGGGCGGGTGGGGGTTAAAATTAATAACAGAGTGTGTGACAGATATCATTGCCCTGTGTACATGCATGAACGCACAGATGGTGTGACTCTACTTTGTGTACAACCAGTGAAACAATAGCTGTACTCCATTTGTGTTCAATGAATCAATAAGTAAAAAAAAAAAAAAATGTTCTAAAAAGTGTTTAAGAAAGAAACAGGTTGGATGCCTTGAAGAATATATCACATTTTTATTTTCTCTCTCCAAAACACTTTTTAGAACATTAAAAAATACTAAAGGGAAAATGTAAATGTATGCTGTCACTAATATATAATATAAATGAACACATAGGTTCGTAAATGCAAAAAAATTTTCTAAAATAATAATCGAGAAACTAAATCAGAGTTTGATTTAGGGAGGAGAATTAAATAGTTTGAGGTCTGAACAGAAGTAAAGCTTACTTTCCAATATTGTGCATTGTTGTTTTCTTTTTGATTTTGAAAAATTTTCATACAATAATAAAAATATTTTAAATGTTAAATAAGCAAATGATCAAATTTGAGATTTGTTAGAAGTTATAAGGTCTTCAGACAACAAACTGAATTTTTAAGATTAAAACAAACATAATTACCCTATGTACAGGTATGATTACACAAATGGTGTGACTCTACCTTGCTTATAACCAGAGAAACAACAGCTACACTCCATTTGTGTACAATGAATCAAAATAAATTAATTTTAAAAAGTGATGATTTTTGAAATGTTCACAATTTAGTTTTAAAATATGAGAGAAAATGTTTACTAATTTTGTCATTTTTAAAATAATTTTGTGTATAAGTACCATAATCTCATGTTTCATACCTCTACAAACTTTTTATAAATTTGCCTGAATTTTAAACAATAAACACTGTGATTTCAAGAAGCTGAATTTTGGGGAGAAAAGTACCAAAAATTTAATTTTGGCTTTAGGAGTACATCATTCTAAATCAATATGTGGCTTTACCATAGGAAGAAAATACTTGTTTTTTTTTTTCCATCAAAATTTTCAGAAACATATTACATTTATTGAAACAATATGTAAACACAAATGACATTGCTATGATTTACAGAAAAAATAAAACATATTAGGTATATGTGTTTTAAAACTGCATTTCTTAGAGCTGCAATATTCTATTCAGTAGAAATTTTTAATACACATCTAGGAGAACATAACACAATAAAGTCTCTAAATGCTAAGCTATATTATATGCTATGGCGAGCTATAAGTCAAAATGGAAGAGAGTGGCGAGATTTTCATGCCAAAGTTGAGATTTAAGTTCTAATCCTGCCTTAACTATTAAACTACAAGGCCACCTCACCTGTCAATTTCTTGATTTCTTGAAATAGCTATTTCTTCATCTGTAAAATGATCAAATTATCTCCAAGGTTTCTTCCAGCTGGGAGTTTCAATAGTTCTATGATTTGTGACTCAGAAACACAGTTGTTCTCAAGAATCATAAATAATGCTTTGTTGCTGCTTTATGGCTTGCTAACTTAGAACCCAATTTTCTGCAAGATTAAAATTAAATGTAGACTATGGTCAAAGTCCTTATCAAATTGAATGTGGTAAAATTTGAGAAACCATATAGGAAGAAAGAAAAAAGTATGTATCCTAGCAATCAATTTTTCTACATATTTTTCCTAATTGATGGATAGGAATTTTATTAGGAAATACAGTTGTGAATTCTTTTTTCGAGTTCTTCTTCAGATATTCCTCTAATGCAGGAGATTGTAATCCTGAGAGTCCAACTTGGCCTGAGATTTGCTTGTTGCTTTTAGATTGGTCGTGTATTTAGGTTTGGGTTTGGGTCATCCAGTCTTTACTATTCTTCAAGTGAGCATGTGCTCTACTGTTGACCAGTCTTCACCTTTCAACACTATCATAGCCTGCAATTTCACACATTTACTATTTGCTGGATCCTGAAAACCTGTGAGTGGGTTTCAGATCACTGCACCTGATCATTTTATTTCTAAATTAAACTAGAATTTTAGATATGTGCATATTTAGCAAATCATTCTGACCTCTCCCTTCTTACTCATCCTAATTTCTTAAATCATAACCTTCTCAAATATTCTATTATTTATTTGCATCAAGGTTACTGATATTAAAGTATGTGAAATATATTTTTGTGTTTTACATATCTTAAATCTTATGAAATATAGTGAATTTTTTCTTTTGTCTTATTTTGTTTTGCTTTATTTAGATGTGACATGCGAATTTACAGTATTCAGTTATCCTTATGTGAAATAATTTGACAAGCATTTCTGCTTACTAGTTTTTTTCTGACTAAAGTATATGACTTTCTACTTCACCTGATTTCTTGATTATTAATTTTTATTTTATTATGCTATAAACAGTAAAGTGTCTAATATCATTTTAAAACTTTAAAAAAGAACTTTTGAATGGGAGCTAAATATAATTTTCTCACAATTTTAGAATGTCTATGACTTTGGAAATGCTTGTGTCAACTTTTAAAATCTGAAGTTATATGCCAACAAATAACATTGAAAAGTAATTCAAAGATATGAGCATGATTCTTCTCATCTTCAAGTTTTTATATTCTAGTCTATTTGAAACCCCAACAAAACTTTAAATTAAACACGTTATCCTCTCTTAGGAATATCCCACCTGAGAGACCTTTCATTTGCATTTCACTGCTTATCTGGAAATGTAGCAGTGCTTCCCAAAATAATGTAAGTGAAATGTGATACAATTTCAGTGGATATTCACCTTGAATTCTTGTGTTAGTTTCTTATATTAGAAGAAATAACTCACATTAGAATATGTGAAATGTTAAGAAATTATTTTCTTTAACACATTTCATGGAACCAAACATCACCACATCCTTCTAGTATACAGGCATATGTTTATAATATTTTTTAAAGTCATACTTACAATTTATGATAGATTTATAGCATGTAAATATATATCTCACTTTAATTATGTCCTATTCCACTAAGTCATAATAAAATCTAATTTAAATTTTTTAAATAAAATCTCAGGGAATAATGTGTCCATAATGATGTGTTCAATTAAGCAATGTCACATCTGTTGTGTTTGATTAAAAAATTATCCAAACTATACAGTTTTGATATTAAAATTCAGCTTATCCATGTTGCAACTGTCCCTTAGGATATTTTTATGTTTTTAAAATGGCACAATGGTGACACTGTATTATTAAATAGCCAAAACAATTTCAGTTTAGATCCCATAACTTGATTAAGAAGAATACTTCAGTTATTGTTCATGTTGAAATCTGAAGGATTCTATATGACTAACCATTACCTTTTCTAAGAATAGAAGTTTTTAAATTTAGGGATTTGTGGTCCTTGATTCATTAGCATGGTTAATTATTACAGAAATAAATTGAGTACGAGATTTATGTACACTAAGACATTTTAATGTGATAATAAATATGACATTCCAAATGGCACTCAGGTTATAGTGGAAATATATATGTAATTGAAATAGTGTATACCAAGGGCATTTGATTGATTCCAGAAATTCATGGGAATCTTTTTCAAGAAAACATGATAGGGCAAGGCATAGTGGCACCTGCTTGGAATTCCAACAGCTCAGGGGTCTAAGGCAGGAGCATTCCAAGTTCAAAGGCAGCCTCAGCAGCTTAGGGAGTCCTAAGCAATTTAGCAAGACCCTGTCGCAAAAGAAAAGAAAAGGACGGTGGGTGTAGTTCAGTGACTAAGCACCACTGGGTTCAACCCCTGCTGAAAAAAAAGAAAAACAAAAAAAAAGAAAAAGAAAAAGAAAATACGATAGGATATAAAGCTTGGAATGGTGCTGCATAGGCCAAAGGAATGTTAACAGTGGCCATTGCAGCTGGAACAGCATGTGTCAATGTCTCTAACTACAGGAGTGTCCAGTTAAAACAAGAGACATTTATTCTCTCATAGTTCTGGAAGTTACAAATCCAAAATTAAGGTGTTGGTAGGATTACCTTGCCTTTAAAACCTGCAGGGGTTGATCCTTCCTCAACTCTTCTGGTAGTCAGGGGTATTCCTTGGCTTGTAAATGCTCCCTCCCCCAATTCCTGTCACTGTTGTCACATGGAACGCTTCTTCCTGTGTGTCTGCATCTTCCCTTGTTATAAGGAGAAGTCATATAAGGAGTCACATTTGCTTAGAACCTACTCTAATTATGTTGTCTTAATTTGATTTTTATCTGCAAAAGATCTATTTTCAAATAAGTCCACTTGCACAGGTATTGAGGATTAGGACTTTTAACATATCATTTCAGGAACCCATAACAATGATCGGCTTTCATTAATTTTGATCACAGGATCAACCTCACACTGAAATACATTGAAGCATTCTGTCATATAGAGTCAACTGATCTATATCAATTTGTTAACTATAAAGTCACAGAAGCAAAAAAGGTTATAGAGTTTATATTTATTCAGATTTTACCTCTTACATAAGGGACTCGCAGTTTACAGAGGTTGCCCAAAGATTCCAGAACAATAGTTTAGTATAAATATAGCATTTCTAGCAATGATTCCATAGGGATTATCTGAGTCTCCTACTCAAAGTGAGGTCCATGCACTAACAGCTTTGACATCCCTGGAAGCTTATTAGAAATTAAAGCTTAGGGCCACATTCCAGTCCTATGAAATTAATATCTCCATTTAAATCAGATTCCTAGGAAAGATATGAAGTGCTGCTCTGGAGAATTTAAAAAATTTTTTTCAATGCTTTATAAGAAGGTTGTGAAAATCTTTGATTTCCTGATAATCTCTTTAGTGTTAGGCTATTCAACTAAGATATTTTCAAAAGCTAAGATAATATACTTTTTTTGTATAATTGCTTCAACAGGCTTAATTGTCCTGACTATTTCAATCTTCTGTTAAAATTTGGTCAGTTTATCTTAATGTAATTGGTGCAACCATAGAAAATTTAAAAACATTATATACCCTAACACATTCTGTCAGTTATCCTTTTTCTGAGTTATTTACCAGAATTCTACAGTTCTTATTTGAATTATTAAACTATATTCAATTATAATATACTATTCCAATAATCATCTTTGACAATTGCTTTTATGACTACTATATCAGTAATAGCAATACTATGACTCATAGTGACTAACATTTTTCATAAATACTACATTTTTAAATACCTTTTCTCATCTAATGGAACACAGTTACCTCATAATTTGAAAAATATGTGCCTTTCAATATTTACCAAATGAAAATCACTTAATTACTTCACCACAATAATTTGATTTTTAAAACCTCCTTCATATTTACTTGGCTTAAGTTTTATGACAATTGAAATATTTTGTCCTAAAATAAACTTTTGCCAAATAAATGTAATTTTAGTAATTTATACTTTGAATTTTAGTAAGGTGCAATAACTTAAATTTTGGAGATTTTTTATTTTAACACATTACAAATTAAACAGAAATACAAACTATATTTCCATATGGATTATTTTGGGGGTTATTTGCACAAGAATTATAGGAAATGTATTTTTATTTGCATAAACTTTTATGCAAATTGTTTGCATAAACAAACTCTGTTTGTGTGTGTGTTTGTGTGTGTGTGTCTGCATTAGATCTCCAAAATTAAACTGAAAAAGAAT
>JAJEJO010000179.1:175397-190039 GCA_020662805.1 Glaucomys volans
AAAAATTTTAAAATCTCTCCTTTTCCAGAAAGGTTTAATTTCACTTTCAGAAATCCTATTTATTTTATTTTGAATTTCTCTTGTAATTTGATGCTTTAAAATATTTCATTTTTAATACAAAAATATTTTCCCCAGAAACATTTGGTTGAAAATTTATGAAATCATATTACCGATGTTCAATTCATCAAAACTATGTTATTATTACTTACAAAAATAAACAATACAGTTTTTAAAAAGCCTTTAAAAATAAATAAGTTCTTCAGTATAAATAAATGTACTACAATGTTTTGTTAGCTCTAAGTATTTCTTTTTTCTTTTTTTTATTTTTGGTGGTACTGGGAATGAACCCAGGCTGGTCTACCACTGAACTATATCTTCAATGCTTTTTATTTTTTATTTTGAGAGAGGTTTTCAGTAAGTTGCCCAGGACAACCTCAAACTTGTACCCCTTCTGTTTCGAACTCCCAAGTAGATGGGGTTACAGGCATTCACTACCACACCCAGTTCATTTCACTATTTATTTCAACTAACTTATTCTGGCCTGTCATTTTCTGAAGAACATTTTTCAGGGAAATTGCCCCCAAATTATTCTGTGGTCAAATAGATCCTGATTAACTACACATTTTGCTCATTTATTGGAAATTCATAAAATAAACTGCCATATAAAAGACAATGGGAAGTCATGCAGAAAGTGTTTAATTGTATAAATTTGACCTTTTCAAAACTTAATTAACCATAAAATCTGTTAATAATCATCTAAATTTTATTCAAAACAATATAATAGGATTATTTATCCTGTACTTTTGGCTTTTCAAATCAGTGTTTCATTGTATATATATACACACACACATTGCATATACATATACCCTATACACACACATTAACCTATGTATAGTATGTGTATATATGTGTATATAATATATATATGTATTTGCATGTACGTATACCCTATACACACACTTTAACCCATATATAGTGTGTGTATATACATATATACATATACATTTACCCATATATACAAACATTTACAAATATTTCCAGTTTTTCCTGTATGCTAAAATGAGTTCAAACTAGTATCTCCAACTCAAATTCAGGAGCACATGATTTGTTTCACCCTCTTCACTTACTACTTTGTGACATGTTTCTCTTACTATTAAATAACCTGGGGTTTTTTGTTTGTTTGTTTTCATTTGCTTACAGTACTTTAAAAATATTGTTTCATTATCTTCTGGTTTTGAGAATTTCAGATAAGATTCCTGTGATTTATTTTCTTAAAAGTTTTGTTGATATATAGGCTGGGTGCAGTGGTGCATGGCTGTAATCACAGGGACTCCAGAGGCTGAGGTAGGAGAATTGAGAGTTCAAAGGCAGCCTCAGCAATATAGAGGTGCTAAGCAACTCAGTGAGACCCAATCTTTAAATAAAATACAAAATAGGGCTGGTCAAGTGTCCCTGAGTTCAATCCACAATAAGTATCCCCTCCAAAATATTTTACTGATACATAATTCACTTATGGTACAATTCCTCCACATAAAATTTACAATACAAAATTTTTGGTAAGTTTACACAGTTGTGCAGCCATCACCACAAGCTAACTTCAAGTATTTTTTCCTCCTCCTGAAAAGAACATGATCCAGAACTGGCCACTACCCCCACAAATTTCATCCACTCCCATCTATAAGCAACCTTTAATCCATATTTTTAAAAATTTTTAAAATTTGTTCTAAGTATCGTACATGACAATGATAAATGTATAGAATACATTTATACATTTTGATAGATCATACATAAATGGAGTGTAATTTCTCATTTTTCTGATTATATTTATATCTTATAGATTTGTTTATTCTAAACATTTCACAAAGAACTGGCCTCTTCCTCTTAGCACAGTATTATTTTATCATTTAAAATGATATAGTTAGTATGTATCAGTGATTATTTATTTTCATTAATGAATAATATTCATTATGTGACTATTCCACTTTTTTATCCATTCATCAGTTGATACACATATGCATTATTTCACTCTTTTGCTGTTATGAATAATGCTACTCTGAACATTAGTGTGCAGTACAAATTTTTATGTGGGTGTATGTTTTCATTTCTTTTGGGTATAGAAGAGCCAGCGAAATTGCTGGGCCATATGCTTGACATTTTGAAGAAATGAAAATCCGTTTTTTAAAGCATCTGAAACCTTTTAGATTCCCACCAACAATGTATGAATTTTATAATTTCTCCATGTGAACCAGCACAAATTATTTAGCTGTTGAATACAGCAAAATATGTAAGTGGTACGAAGCTATGTTTTCCTATGGTGTTGAGTCTCATTTCCCCAATGACTAATTTTTGCTGTGCTTTTGGACATTTGTAACTTTTTCAAATCTTCTTCCCATTTTAATTGTATTATTTGTCTTTTCATCATTAAATTGCAAGCATTTCTCATAAATTCTTGATTGATGTCCCTTATGAGATATAGGGCTTTCAAATATGTCTCTCATTTTGAATGTTTTCTTTTTACTTATGCAATGGTATTATTTTTATTGCAAAAAATTCAATATTTATTAAATACAATTTGTCTTTTCATTTGTTGATTGTAATTTCAGTATTTTATCTACAAAACTATTGGTTATAAAATCACAGAAATCATGAAAATATACACCTGTTTTTCTCTAAGAGTTTTGTAGCCTTACCTCTTACACGTAGTTGTATTGTCTGAGCTATTTTTTGTATGTGTTTTGATTAGGAGTTCAGTATCATTTATACATTAGTCTACCTGGTTATAATAGCAATATCTGTTGAAAAACTAAGTTTGATACCTTTGCCAAAAAGTAATTGACCAAAAATACTGTGTGTATTTATGAATTCTCATTTATATTCTTAATTTTTGTGCCTTATGGCAAAACATCATTCCCTTGATTACGACAGCATTGTAATAAGTCTTGAAATCAGAAAGTGTGAGTTCTCCAACTTTTTCTTATTCAAAAATCTATACACATATATACAAAGATTATATGATAATAAAATGAACAGTTGAAGTTTTCTTGTATCTATGTATAATAATAGCTTCAAAAAAGAGGGGAAGCAGTGAATTTAAACAGAATGGAAGTTTCTATATTTCATTGGGCTTTTATCAGTGTAAATCAGAAGTAGATTCTGATTAGAGGAGACATGTATGTTGTAAACCACTAAGGAAATAACTCAAAAAATTAAAAATCAGTTAATTAAATAAAATGTAACTCTAGAAAATATCCACTTAATAACAAAGAAGGCAATAAAATAACAGAAAAAGAAAACCTGAGGCATAAAGGGAAAAAAAAAGCAAAATGCCAGATGTCAATCCAATACACAATTAACGACATGAATACAAATATATTAAAAACTAATCAAAAGACAGAGATTGATTCGATTACATGCTGCCTAAAAGGGACAAATTTTAGTTTCAAAGATGTTCACAGTTCAAAATAAAAGAATGGAAGTATAGAAAGAATAACAAAAACAATAAAATCAATAAAAGAGCTGAAAGTAATTAATATCAAAGACTATGAAATATGAATAGAAAATAATTCAACACTAATATTTGAAAATTTCAGTACTCTACTATTAATGAATAGAATTATACAGATGATCAACCAGGAAAGAGAGGACTCGAAGAGCATCTTAAATAGTGTAAGAAGAATATATCTATGGAGCAGTCCTTTCAACAATAGAAGATTCCAGCTCCCAGATAGGCCCGACTGTCTGCCTGATGAGATTTCTCCCAGATGCCCCTTGGGTTCCCTCCATTAATTCTGAGATGACAATGGACAAAGGAGAGTTTGTCTTTTCAAGATCTTGTTTTCCACAGAACCCAATGCCTCTCCTGGAACAACTATCAGCTGGGAGGGGGAGGAGGGAAGTCAAAGTCTTGCTTTACTCTTTAGACTCAATGCACTGATGGACCTTGCTAATTGGGTTCAGGATGTTGTGTCTGCAAGCAGTTCGTGGTCTGATAAATGGCACTTGTGCTATTGCACATGACGGGGAAACCAGCTTTGTAACCCCGTGCACCTCCACAAATTGGTGAGAATGAAAGGAAGAAGATACGGAAGGGAAGCCCTTTCCATTCCTATCTCCACTTAAGGTTCTACTGAGCTTCAGAGAGAATTCACACCCACAAGTAATGGGCATCCTTTCCAGTCAATTCCACACCCAGAAATATGCCCTCTAAGGAGATAATCGAACAAAAGTAAATCATCTAGAATAACACTATCCAAAAGAGATGCAGGGTGAGCCACATATGTAGTTTTGAATTTTTTTGTAGCCACATTTTAAAAAGATAAAAAGAAACAAAACAATTAATCATTTATTTTGTTGAACCAATATATCAGAAATATTGCCTTTTCAACTAGGGTTGCCAGATATAGCAACTAAAATTATAGTTGTGTTAGTCATTATATTCCAGGTAAATGAGTAATCCTTTTGAACGTAAGTATATCCCATGCAACATTTGGGATATACTTTTACTAAAAATAAAAAAAAAATAGATTACATTTTCATCTTAATGAGTAATGGACATAGAAAATTATGCAGGACAGGCTATATTCTGAGCCATAAACAAATCTCAATAAACTTAAGTGAAGTCTAATCATGTGAAGCATGCTGTCTTTTAAATAAGAAGTTACTAAAGGGATTAGAAAATATGGATTTTTGAAATTACTTCTTAAATTAGTTGAAAGGAGAATGTATGTGCAGTTATATTTTGTTATTATCTACATACTTACCTTTTTCATTGCTCTTGACTTCTGATTTGGGTTTGAACTAATGATTGGAGACATTAGATTTTGGCCTGAAGATCTTCCTATAGTATTTCTTGTAAGGCTGCTTTATTCTGCCTCATTTTTTTTAAAAAAAAATAATTTGGCTAGATACAAGATTCTTAGGCATTTTTACTCTTAGCACTTTGAATATGTGATCATACTAACTTCTAGGTCAATTGTTGCTGATGTGAAGTTAGCCTTTATCCTATTATACTTCTACTGATAGAACAAGTTCTTTAATGCCTTTGAACATTTCTCTTCATCTTTTGACTTTAACAGTATAACTGTAAGATCTCTAAGTGTGGATCCTTTTGCATTTGTACTATTTGGTGTTCATTGTGTGAAGTGTAGATTAAGATTTTTCTTCTAATTTTGCAATATTTTAGACTATTTTTAGGTGCATTATAATTATACATAATAGGAGGATTTGTTGTTACATATTTGTACATGCACATGATTTAACAACATAATTTTGGCAACTTCTTAGCCACTATGTTCTTGAATATTTTTCTGTTCCTTTCTATACGCTTTTCTGCTGATCCCTTCAAAGCTCAGACTTATTACCTGTATTTTTTCTGTATGCATTCTTCACATTTTCTTATTTTGTTGTAGAAAACAGAAACTTTTAGGTTACATGTTATAGCGATTCCTGGAACTGTTTACTTACACACCCTGAGGTCTCACTTTGTGAGATCTGGAAATTATTCTGTGATTTATCTTGATGCTAGTTTGGCCATTGGTTTATTTGTCTAGTGACTTAGTGGAACTAATTTTGTAAAGTCTGTTTCCCCTGCAGTGTACAGCTTCTAATGTCCTTGCTCATTTTTTTTTTTCTTATCTTACCTTTTATCCTGGTTATCTAGAAGTAGCCCTTGGATGGATGTAAACTATTTATTGGTCAAAGATGGTACCTAAATCCCCCTAACCAAGTTAGATTTGTACCCTCACCTTGGGATGTGTGAGTGATTTGGGGAGAGGGGCTGCTTTCACAAGTCTGAGAGGGTCCTGTTTTTTTTCATCCAGGGTCAGCGTAGGACTAAAAGTTTGTAGGCCCCCTCTCTGATCATTGTTGAGAAGTTAGAGTTTTAATCATGCACATATTTTTCCAGGCTTCCAGGAATTATAATTTTTATTTAATTTTTAAGCTTTCCTTCTGTAAGTCATTTCTAGGTCAAAGAAGTTTATTGTTCTGTTAGAGTTTGGTCAAAAGAAGAGCTTAAAAGCCCTTGGAAGAGTGAGACTTTTGCTCTCTGTTGGTGGTTTTGTGTGTGGCTTGGAGAGTGCTCTCAATTGTGCTTCACTTCCTGCTCTGATTGAATGAGAAGACAGTTTAGTATATAAGCAAAACGTTTTCAATGATTGGAGTTGGATGGTGGTTCCAGGAGACCCCTTCTAAGCTGTTTCCCTCATATGTTTTATTTTATCATCTGTTCTGACATTTTTACTTGTGAAACTAAGATTTCTTTTAATTCCTTTTCATTAAGATTTTCACTATTAGCAACAACTTTAGAAGTGGATTTCTCCATGTTCCTCTCCCATCAGCCTCTTAGGAGTGACCTGACTTTGCCTTTATCTTCTGTTCTCTTTCCCTAGCTGAATCTGTGAATCGTACCTGAAGGAAAGACCCCATTTTCTGGGAAAATACTCTCAGGGAAATCAGTGAGAGTGGTCCTCTTGGTATTCTGACTTTTCCTACCTGATTTGGAAACTCTGCCCTGAGAGCAAGCTGGGGTCTGGGAAATAGTAATTCAATATTCTTAACATGCTCTGACTGATGCAGTCTCAGCCCTAATATGGACTGGCTGGGTAAAGAAATGAAACCCACTTCTTTATTGCAGTTGCCTAGAATTCAGCTCTAAAATTGTTCTTATAATTCTTTCTCTAAATTTAGTGTGTATTCTGGAGGTTTTCATGTTTCTTTTCATTCTAGATTATAGCAATATTATTACTATGACATGTTTTGATGTGATTTTGTTCTTTTCTTTCTTGAGCTGTATTATGCTTCTTATATAAACCATTGGTTTATGCTTTCTATCAAATGTGATGATTTTCAATTGTTATTTCTTTCAATATTGTCCTCATATCTAGTCCCCTCCGGGTAATACAGATATATACATATAGATATTTGATATTATCCATATGTAGTTGATTTTTTGATGAGTGTTTTTTAGCTTTCTTAGTGAAAGTCAAGAATACCCTTTACTCTAAGGTTAAGCGGCTCCACTACCAATAGGTGATCCTCACAGTCCCTAGCACAATCCCATATATTCAATAATGTTGCTTCATTGGCTGGTAAGTACTTAAAGGATTTTCAGCACTTTGTGAGATCTAGAAATTATTCCAGCTTGCAAGTCCACTGTAATTTTTTTCTTTCTTTAGCACTTGCTCCTTGACCCATGTGAAGACTGATAATGAGGGACTCATTGGTAGTCCCAATGTATTGAAGCCTTTTCTAGAGCTCATTTGTCTATGTAACTTCTTCCAGTGCTCTGTCCAGCAAGTTCTTGGTACCTTTATGTCCCTGAGTTCTGAAACCTATCTCTTTGTTTTAGTCAACATTTTCATTGCTGTGACCAAAAGACCCGACAAGAGCAATTTTAGAGGAAGAAAAATGTATTTGAGTACTCACAGTTTTAGAAGTCTTAGTCCATAGACAGTCTTTTCTATTCCCGGAGGCCAGAAGTAAGGCAGAACATCAGGGCAGAAGTGTGTGGGGGATGAAAGCAGCTGAGAAAGAGATATCCTCACCACAGCAAAATATAAACCCTAAAGACATGCTTCTAGGGACGCACCTATTCCAGCCACAACCTGCCTGTCTTCAGTTACCTCTCAGTTAATCCCTATCAGCAGATTAATGCACTGATTGCATTAAGACTCTCATAACCCAATCATTTCACCTTGAAACCTTCTTTCATTGTTTTACACAAAATTTTGGGGGGACACCTCGTATCTAAACCACAACACTCCACTATATGGCAAGAACTCTGATTCAGTTTCTGCCTCCTTTCTGTGCTATAATTGGAAAATTTCCTCCTGACAAATAGGTAGGAGCTTGTAGAATACATTTTATTTCCCCTTTTGTGTGGAATATAGTCCACTTGTGGCTCTCTTCAATGTCTGGAAATAGCTATTTCATATTTTTTTTCAAATTTTTCACTTTATTTTTGGAGAAAAGTTTTATAACAGTTAAAACTTCATCAGTAAAAGTATGGTTTAAATGGAATAAATTTGAAATTGTTAATAAAGTTTTAGCTTCGTTTTAAATCTTGGACACTTCCTTTTTTATTTTTCTAATTTATTTATTTTGATTCATTGTACACAAATGGGGTACACTTGGACACTTCTTAAATTGCTTTATTTTTCTTTGCAGTTGGGAGTCCTTAAGTTTTCACATTTCAGACAAAATAAAGCACAAAGCACTGTTCAATTGTTGGAGTATTTGTGTATCTTGAAACAAATATCAGAATAGTTGATACATTAACTAATACTATACAAGTTGCTTCGGCATTTCAATGTTTTATAGATGGCAGAAATAATAAGCCATGCCCAGTCCATGTTTAAACAGTAGTTTAGGAATTTCGATAGCAATACTCCATATTAACTACTCTTCTTTGAAAAGTAGATACAAATCGAAGTGCTTCTAACTGAAGATGTGTAAGAGATTTACTGAGATAACTATCCATACCAGAATTATTCATAGAGTAACAGTGGGAAGTGGATTTTATATTAGGAAGCTAAGTACTGCCTATAAAGTGTAAGAACACATATTTTAAAGTGAAGATATTCTCTGAAACAGTGAATGTAAAAATGACATTATGGGATTCCATATTTATTCTTTCTCAATGGCTTTTAAATAAAATTTTATGGTATATCATGACAGAGATAGTTTTCTAACTGCTGGTTTAGTGAAACCTGTTCTCTTTCTGCTACATTTATCATTGGCAGAAATAAAATCCTACAATCACTACTTAGATGACAATTTTAGAGAATGTTGCAAGATTAGTAATGCATTGACTTTTTATCTTAAAACTAAATCCGTAACATTTTCTAAGTATGTAATTATTTTCCTTTTAAAAGAAAACAAAAGTGATGGTGGTTTAAGTATTTCAATTGCCATATGTCTTTATTACTTTTTTCCTATTTTAATTTTTCTTATTAAGTATTTCTATTCCTCCTTTTGAATTTTGATTTATGGTTACTTGAGCATATGAAAAATAATAATTATTCCATAATTAAATAAGGCCCAATTTGATTTGAATGTTTTAGTGCTAATAGCTTATACAAATACTGCTGTCTCTGATTCTAAACTGCTTGAAAATGCTTTTTTTAGAGAAGGATTATAACATTCCTTATTGTATTACTTTCTGAATATTATTTGAGTGTATTTCTTAACTCATTCCTTGATAAGACTTTAGCTCAAACATAAAATCTTTCCTTCTGTGTTCATCAATATAACATGCAAATTTTTCTCTGATGAGAATCTAGAAAATCTATGACCAAATTTTCCTATAATTCTCATTATAATTTTAACTTGGCAATGATATTTCAATTGATATCATTCTTCTTTATTTCAGATATGTTTCATAATCCCAGCTACTTGGGAGGCTGAGATAGGAGGATCACAAGTTCATAGCCAGCCTGGGCAACTAGCCACACCCTGTGTTAAAAATAAAATTGAAGGACTGGGGATGTAGCTTAATGGCACAACACTTGCCTAGCACGTGTGAGTATTGAGTTCAATCCCCAGTACCAAAAAAGAAAAAGAAAAAAGAAGAGGTAGTGCAATAGTGGACTAAATTAAGTTCCTGTGTTTGAAAGTTCCTAGCGAAACAATACGAATTGGGGAATATATGAAATTTAATATTTAACTCAAAATAATGGTCTAAAAATAGTGACATCAAGGAAAGTGAACTCTGATACATACTTGTAGTGTCCAAAATCAAAATCGATAAATTTTCTTTTGCATCTAATGGAAACGTCCAGTTCAATTCTTCTGCCTACAGAAATCTGACATGACTGTCTACCTTGCCAGGTGTTGATTGATACTTAGTTAAGTGCATCTAATATATTTCAACAGCTGTTCTGTTTAGATAATTCCTTAAGGCAGTACAAGAGACACATGCTCATATATATGGATCAGTTGTTTACTGGGGAGAAAAAGCCTTACCTGCATAAATATCTTATATTAATCTTAACCAAAATAATCACAATTTGTTAAAAAAAGGTAAAGACACATTGTAAATCCTCAATTTTCAAAAAATAGTTCTTTCTTTTAAAAATTATATATAAGTTGAACATATGTGATTTGAGGAAAATTGCTATGTACTTATTGTCATTTATCTGAGAATTTTACCTTCACCTACCTATATGTTAACCACTTATAAAATAGATTGCAATTTGGTTTAGTTCATCCTGTAGTTCTGAACATACCTGCATATTAAATTCTGGATGACAGACTTTCCCTTTCTAAAATTAAATTGCTTGTCAATGATTATGACTGAACTTGCGGATATGTTTACCTCCTTTTAACTTAATCATAAGATTAATTTTATAAAGTTACAGGGAAAGTATTATAATTAAAATTAAGGTGGCAGGTGTATTCAATCTCACAGAACAGAATAGAAAATCCTAAGGATCTTGATATGGGTCCTATATAAATAAGTATATTTTAATGCAAAATATATATTGCTGCTGATGTATAGGAAGATCAAATATTAAATAGCCAGTTGAAATTAATATTATAGATTATTGTGGCATAAATTTGACAGCATCACTTCAGCAGCAAACGAAACTGTATTTAGCCAGTTGATTTTCAGAAAACACTTAGCAATGTGAAATGATATGGTGAGTGGTTAAAAAGATGTGCCTCAAGGATGTGCTAAAAGAGGAAGGAAATCATAAAAGAAAAGGAATTAGAAGCAAAAAATAAATGGGTGGATTATCTCAGTGTCCTCTACTTGCTGAATGTTTGTGTGAAAGTTTCAGAATTCAATGGAAAAATAAGAAGGAAAAGTGCTGATTAAAAGCATTGTAGGAAGTATGTGGTGATAACAACAGTTAGGTGTAGTTATAGAGTTGTGTCCTGAAGTAGATAAAGGCAGAAGGCACTAAAGCTGATACAGATAATAGTTGTGATCTAAATTTTAATGCTGTGTTTGAATGTGGTTGAATAAGTCAGAATTTCACTGAGACAATAATGAGGACCCATAAATATCAGAATAATTGGTCAAACAATGAGATCCTAAATAGAGAAGGAAGTTGGGCTTCTGAATAGAATATCAACAGTTTCAATGACCAAGGGCAAGATGAAGGAGGTTTCCCTCATTTTCAGATTTCATCCTTTGTACAGTCTTAAAAAAAAGAAAAAGAAAAGCTTTAGGTAGAGCATTTACTTTCTGTGGAAAGTTATGTTCCTTTGAAGTCAATTTTGAAGGGTAGGCACTCTGTGAAAATGTTGAATTTTGGTGGTGGGACAGTATTTTTATTCAGTAAATACTGGTTCTTTATAGAGAGTAGAAGAGCTTCCAAGGACAGTCAGGAGTGGGTAGATGGCTGGATCTGGAGGCATAGATGAAGACTGTAAAATTCAGTGATGTTGCTAGCAAATTCTAGCCTTGGAAATTTCATCTTAATGGTATCTTTGAATGAAAAGAAATTCTCCTGAGGACCCTCTACCAACCAAGACTGAGACCCTTGAATATTTTACATGTCCTCGACACCTAGATCCTTATATTAGCCATGGAATGTTGGATGACTCAGACCTTCATGATAGTTTCTCAGTGTCAAAGGAAATATATGAATACAAATGAATTTATTTTTACCTTGGTATGTACAATATGGTGCTGTGATATGAATTCTGATTCATATCTCCAGAAGAGATGTTAATTTTATGCTTTCATAAGTGTCCCACATATTTTATTAACATATGAGTTCAGAAAATATTATTGTATTTTCTTTATGCCTATAGCTTTAAGGATTCCTGTGTTGCATATTAAATATACTGAATATAAGAAATGTTTAAAATAATAAATATAGAGAAAGCACGCAAAATGATACAAATATGTTTGGTTGATTTTTTTTTTTTTTTACTAATTGAGTAGTGGAACCATTTTTTTATTCTTTGATCCCTTAATTTATTTATGTTTAAAAACTACCATTGATTCCCAAGATCACCCCTAAGCTTGATGATTTGATAAATAATGCACAGGACTTAGAAATCATTGTACTCACAGTACAAGGATACAAAGCAAAATCAGCAAAGGAAAAAAGTGAATGGGGCATGTCTAGAGGAAACAGGGTGCAAATTTCTAAGAGTCTTCTCAGAGTGGAGCTGCACATGACATACTTCATTCATTCATTAATGAATTTTTCACAATATGTACAAAGTGTTGGCTGCCAGGGAAAATCAACCAAGCCTAGGAGTCCAGGGCTGGTATTGGGAGCTGCTCTTTGTAGGAACACAATGTCTATATGACTGACTATGGTCACTGAAGCTCCAGACCCCAAAAGCAAAATGTTTAGCATAAATCACATTGCTTGAACAAACTAACTGGACAAACTGATCTATATAGTTCAGCATGGTTCAGGACCATGAGCATGCAAAACAGCCATTTAAAACATTCCAAGAGCTCAGTTTCCATGTTCTGGCCAAGGGTCACATGAAAACAAATCCTTCTTGGGAAAATGCAAAATTTGAGTAACTAAAGTCAACTGAATTACCCTTTTGTGAAAAACTGCCAAGGTCATATTTTTAAATACCTATTTGAATCTCACACAAACATACATATATATGTAAATAGTATACTTTGAAAACCAAGACTGCTACTATTTAGTGCTAATGACCCAGATATTCACATCTAGGATCTATACAGATTTT
The DNA here is from genome assembly GCA_020662805.1 of Glaucomys volans. Classification (NCBI taxonomy): domain Eukaryota; kingdom Metazoa; phylum Chordata; class Mammalia; order Rodentia; family Sciuridae; genus Glaucomys; species Glaucomys volans. The sequence goes on from JAJEJO010000179.1 coordinate 188,070, forward strand.
CAATTTTCATGGTAGTTATGTTCTGTAAAGTTGCCATGAACACTGAATTCATGAATACTGAGCTCTTAGGGGAGCTCAGTATTTTAGGTTAGCTTATTTTAGGTTCCTATAAGCTTCTGTTCATGACATTTTTGTCAACCAATCAATACATAACCTTGTTTTATGTGTGCTTTCTTTCACACATAAATACTTACCTTGTTAGGAATTTATTGTTGATTTGTTGACATTGTACACATGTCCAATAGCACTATAACTCACACCTGAATGAAGCTCATCTTTTACACGTATTTTTTTTCTCTGAGGAACATCACTTCATAGCCTTCTTGTGATTAGACAGTAGAGAGCCCTGCAGTGCTACACTCAAGTCATTTTAAACAGTGAAATCACAAAGAAAGTAAAAAAATGCAAAAAAAGCACAGTAAATATCCATTAAAAAAAGCACTGTTTTAAGTTTGAAAGTTGAAACAAAAAAATCAGTGTAAAACTTTTCAACAAAGTTGAAAAAAATGTCTGTGGAAAACTTTTCATGAGCTGGGGACCTGGGTTGGCCATCTCAAATTTTGGTGCTCTGTGAATATTGGGGAATGCCTGAGAAAGCACTGTGAGTATGAATTTTCAGGTTACAAATACATCTTAATGAGAAGGCAGATTCTCAATCATGAAATCCACAAGTAGTAAAACTGAATTATTTTTCATTAAATGAGTAATTTTGTAATATATAGTTTTTTCTCACTTTTTTATTTATTTATTTATTTTGGATTTATTTTTTTTATTTTTATTTTTTTATTTACTTATTGATTCATTGAACACAAATGGAGTACAGCTATTGTTTCACTGGTTGTACACAAAGTAGAGTCACACCATCTGTGCATTCATGCATGTACACAGGGCAATGGTATCTGTCACACACTCTGTTATTAATTTTACCCCCCACCCACCCCCACCCCTCCCTTCCCTCTATGCTAGCTATCTTTCCTCCATTCTTGCCATCTTTCCCCCCCACATTATGCATCATCATTCATTTATCAGAGAGACCATTCGGCTTTTGGATTTTTGGGATTGGCTGATCTCACTTAGCATAACAGTTTCCAACATCATCCATTTACCTACAAATACCATAATTTTATTCTTCTTTATGGCTGAGTAATATTCCATTGTGTATATATACCACAGTTTCTTTATCCATTCATCTACTGAAGGGCTTTTGATCCATTGTACACAAATGGGATGCAACTTTTCATTTCTCTGATTATACACAATGTAGAGTCGCACCATTTGTGTAATCATACATGTATATAGGGTAATGTTTGTCTCATTCCACCATCTTTCCTTCCCCTCTACCCTCCACTCCCCTCTACACAATCCAACATTCTTCCTTTACCCTCCTCTGACCCTGTTATATATCAGCATCCCTTACCAGAGAAAACATTTGGACTTCGGTTTTTTGGGATTGGCGTATTTCACTTAGCATGATATTGTTCAAATCCATCCATTTACATGCAAAGGCCATAATTTTATTCTTCTTTATGGCTAATATTCCATTGTGTATATATACCACAGTTTATTCATTCATCTATTGAAGGGCATCTAGGTTGGTTTCACAATCTAGCTATTGTGAATTGAGCTGTTATAAACATTGACGTAGCTGTGTCACTGTGGTATGCTAATTTTAAGTCTTTTGGGTATAAACCAAGGAGTGGGATAACTGGGTCAAATGGTGGGTCCATTCCAAGTTTTCTGAGGAATCTTCATACTGCTTTCCAGAGGGGTTGCACCAATTTGCAATTCTACCATTAATGTATGAGTCTACCTTTTTTCCCACATCCTCACCAACACCTATTATTGCTTATATTCTTGATAATAGCCACTCTAATTGGAATGAGATGAGATCTTAGGGTAGTTTTGATATTGCATTGTATTGCCTCACATATTTGTTGTTTTGTGGTGAGAACACTTAAAATTTATTCTCC